>PVIH01003432.1:0-74958 GCA_004025045.1 Sigmodon hispidus
TGCTGGGATGGAAACCAAGTCCCGGATGTTCATGCCAGGCGGGTGCTCTGCCTCTGAGCCACACTCACAGGCTCAGCAATCTTTCTGTGTGCAGGTTTGCATTGTTTGATGTTGAGTTTTTCCTGGTAGGTTGGTTGGTTATTGGCCAGTAACTCAGTCTGTGACCCAAGCCCATGGGTGATGTCAGCCATATTCAGAGTGGGTCTTGCCTCCCTCATAGACACACCTAAAGGTGAGTCTCCAAGGCAATTTTAAATCTAGTTCTGTTGACAAAGAAGACTAGCCATCACACACCCTTAGAGCTAGCTGCCTGCCCATCTGGCCTGTCTCCCACACTTGTTTTTCTCCTTTAAGCATTAGAATCATCATTTGGGGAATGGTTATAAGGAACATAGTTTCTGAAATTAGGAACCAAGCCAAATTGATGATGAAAGCCTGAGAACAGGAGGAACCTATGTGTTCATACACCGAGGAGATGAGGCTCACCTTGATCAAATCTCAGAATTATTTTAGTGGTGTCATCATAGGACTAGTGGGTGACACCAGGTTCTATGATGGAGTTCATGCCCAAGAAGCTTTCTTCCTCTTCCTCTCAGGAAGCCTTAAGGTGCTTGAAGAAGACAGTGGTGGCTCACATCTGTATCTCCAACATTTAGGTGGCTGAGGCAGGAGGATTGCTACAAAATTGATTGCCATCTTTGGGCTATAAAATGAGACTCATTTTCAAGAAAGTTATACAGAGCAACTTACACCCTCCATCTTTCCAGGGACCTCATGAATAATAACTTAGGGCTCTGAGGCTCCAGTCCTGGAAGTATTGTGACCGGGAGCCATAATTCATTAGAGAAGAGGGCACCTTCCTGGCCTATGACCATGCCATGGTCAAGAGCAGCAGCAGGTCTGAGGCTGGCAAAGCTGTAAGCGAAGACACAGAGAGTACTGGGGAGGATCTGGATGCGTTCCCAGGCAGTCTCACCTCTCTGCATCCCATGCACACCCTTGCCAGAACCTCCTCCAGTCCCTGCCTCCAGCCTGCCCCTACTGTCCCTGGCCAGTGAGCCACCTGCTCTATCTGGTTTTCAGCCTACTTGGTTCATCCACCCTTCACAAAGCATCGATTGCTTTAAAGTTCACAAAGGTGTCACAACTCATAGATGGACATGATGTTATAGACCCGCCTTCGTGGCTCCCATAACCGAAACTGACTCTTCTGTCTCAAAGTACCAATGTTGAGGATGCCATGGTGGCCTCCAGGCCCCACTGGACCCCTGGTGGCATCTGAACATCAGTATCTAACCCACCACTCTCATTTTGTTCCCCACAGTCTTGGATTTTTTTTTTTCTCTAGTCGCTATCCACATGGAACCTAAGTGCCCTGGCATCCGGCTGCCTCTGGTCATGTGTAGGCCTGGCTGCACAGTGCAGTCATCTAGGAGACCTAGAAGTAGCTCTAACCTTGTCCATGGTGGGGGGGGGTTGGATTTTGGAACCTTTCCAACTGCTTTCAGCTTATAAGTAGAGCAGGGCATGCTTGGAGCTGGTGCACTCTGTGACAGAGGGTGAGATCAGCTCTCCTTCTGGCTTTCCCTAACTAGAAACTTTAAGGCTGTCTCCCGTCTACACGACAGCTACTCTGGCTTTTCCCAGTCACTTCTCTTCCGGAAAGCAAAGATGGCTGTTGCTGTATTTTCTGCAGTGTCTCAAGCACTCAGAACAGTCCAGGCTGACTGTAGGTATGGACCAATGATTGTGGAAAGAATTTGCCTTCAGGCTCTCAGAATGTCTGCATCTGTTCCCTCACAGACTTTGCTGGGTAGCCTGGTGTGGGGGGCATGCTGGGAAACAGCTGTACCCTGAGCAGAGGTGGGGAAGCCATGGCACCCCTCCAGCCCTGGGGGGGTTCCCAGAAGGGAGAACCAGGGGACAGATCCGAGATGACACAGGAGAGGTCAGGGGACTATTTCATCTCTTCTTACTTTCACAATGGACTTGAACTTGGATTCTGTCTTGCCTATGAGCTCCTACCCAAGTCACTGCACATGATTTTGGAGGGCATGGTGCCGGCAGCGGAACCCACGGTCTCGTACATGCTAGGTGAGCTAACCTGTGCAGTGTGTACACTCTCTAGACAGAAGCATCGGTCTGGATGTGGTTCGTCTTGTCTCCATTGTTTAGCCTGTTAGAAGGCTTCTGTCTCTTACAAATCTTGGAGCGTTGTAAGCCCCTTTGCATCTTACCTTCCAAACAGGGTCTCCCTGTCCCCAGGAGGGGCTGTGGTTCCTTCTTGCCGAGCCTAGAGACCCCTTAGAGCCAGTGAACAAAAGAAAGAAAAGTTATGCAGAATTCTTTCATAGAACTACACCCCAACCACGGATCAAAGGCCCAAGCTGGCCTGGACTGCAGCAAGGTGTCTTTTTCATGAGCAATGGCTGCCCCCATGAGGGCAAAGGCAGCAGCTGTGTGCAGGGCAGCTGTTGGGAGAGGCATTGTCACATGGAGCCCTGTGACCAAGGAAGAGGTTCTGGGAACGAGGAAGCTTGGAGTGCTGTGTAAGACCCACCAAGATGGGTGATGTAGGGATTTCTGGAGAAATTAAGGAGGCACAGCCTGGCTGCCTATGGAGAGCTGGGGCTGTGTATAGTGTCAGGATCTTCCAGAGAAGTATAAAGAATGATCACCTAGGGATAGCAGAAGTCAGGAAGACTGTTGCATACAGCAGACTGCCAAGAAACATCGTCTTGCAGGCTGTTGTTCCCCAGAGGACGGAGGGTAGCATTGTTCATGCCTGTGGACTCTGGAGCGTGAGCCAGGCCACAGGGTAGAAAGCAGCACTACTTGATGTTGTCACTAGGGGTCCCTCTTGAGCTGCCTATCCTTCATGTACGTGGAGACACGTTTCTTGCTTCTCAGTCTGAGCCCAGAGTGGCTAGCAATCAATGTCCCCTATGCTCACCTCCCCACACTCTGGAAAACTGAGAACTTTAAAAACCCACAGTCCAGATGCCTGGCTGGAAAAGTCACCCATCTAAGTGGCAGGACCGCTATTTAAATATTCAAATATGTCCTGATCTGACACAACCGTGAGACTGATGACACTTGATTTCCCTTTTCAAAGAATAGCCAAAGAGGTAAACAGACAACTGGGTAGGAGCCCAGATGGCTTCTCTGACATGACATCAGTTTCCCAAACATCCCGCAATTGTCTAGGCAGAATACAGCGCTATCTGAACAAAGAGAAGCTGTAAGATTCACCATGGGCTGAGGTGTACACAACCAGAGTCCAAGACCTGATAACACAGCAAGAGCCCACCTCCTCCCAAAAAGATATAAGTGACAATGACCTCCTAGTACAAATGAGCATGACCACGGAGCCTCACAGCACACCACAGTGATGTTTTTTTCCTCATAATCATAGAGCTGATGGGAGCTGTGTTTACTTTCTACTGGGCAGCATGGAGATTGAGAGGGAGGACCAGACCATCTACTGTTTGTTCAGGGGAAAAAAAATTCACATTCATAACTCAAAGGAAAGATTTTACTGGATGCCTGTGGCTGTGCCATCCTAAGACAAGCTATTGGAAGTCAAAGACAGCCTGGAATGGCTTCCTAATCAGCGATGGGTATCTCAGTCTGCATGGTGACAGCCATGTCCACTTCCAAGGCTGTTGGAAAGCTTAGAGCTGTTCAGCATTGAAGAACCAGCTAAAATGTGGTTATGGGAAGGCAGCATCAAGGGCCACAAGTCCAGCTGCTGTCTTCTCTGCCATGGTGTGTGGGAAATCCCACACAGACAATAGACCAACTCACAGCAGTGGTTCTCAATCTGTGGGTCACGACCCTTCTGGCAACCCTGTCTCTAAAAATTTTTACATCACAATTTGTAACAGTAGCAAAATTACATTATGAAGTAGCAACCAAAAAGAATTTTAAGGTGGGAAGTCACCACAACATGAGGAACTGTATAAAAGGGCATTAGGAAGGTTGAGAACCATTGGCTTAGAGCTAAACACAAAACTGATAGACTCAGGCAGCCTGAAACAGATCAGCTATGACATCATTCTGTAGTTTCCAAAAATATCACCTCTGAGGACATGGGCAAAGCATGTGTGCAATGATCCTATGCTGTTTCTCACAGCTGAGCATGGCTTCTCAACCAAAGTTTGAGCTGGGTTGCTGAAGTATAGGGATGGCTTCAGTCAGAGACAAAACCCAGAGAAAGTTTGGGAGGAGAGTGGGATACCACATTTGTGCTTACAGGAACCAGGCTGAGAAATAGGACCTCATATGGAAACTGGCCCAAAGGTCCAGGAGAGAGCTATCTGCTGAGGGTGTCCTTCCTACTTTACAGGAGCATGGTGGGAATATCAGGGTCTCACACCTGTGGAGCAGCCTGGCCCAGTGCCAGCCAGGCCTCTGGGTATGCAGTTTCAGCACAGAGCCTTGGCTTCTTGGACCATCCAGGGGGCCTGTGACTTGGATCTTGTGGCCTTGGGGGTTAACTGCAGGCAAGCTGCATATGTTGGCTGTGCCTGGTGTGTGGTGGATGCTCAGGAAATGCAGCTTCCTTCCTCTTGGCTCGGAGTAGAGAATCACATTGAAGGAGTGAGTTCTGCAGCCTCAAGGGGCCATCCCCCATCCTTTCCCAGAGCCCCTCCCTTTAAGAACAACAAACCCAGAAAGAGAAACTGCTGCTTGGAAGCATCCACGGTTGTGTCCTCTATAGGAGATGTTTGATGGGGATGCTGTGCTTTCAGTACTATTTTAAAATTACGCCGATTTGTTTTGTGCGTACCTGGGGAGGGGGAGATAACATGGCACGTGTGTGGAGGCCAGAGGACCACTTACAGGAGTCGGTTCTCTGCTTTGACCATGTGGGTTCCAGGAATTGGGCTCAAGTCCCCAGACTTAGTGTAGGTGTTTGTGCAGTTCAGATGGAAAGAGATTCTGGCAGTCAGGAGCCCCGGCATACTAAGTGTTACAGCTCAATGGAAAGGTATTCGGGCAGTGGGGAGCCAAAGAACAGCACAGGCCGCAGTAAGCTTAGGTAGCAGCTCACAGCCCTGCGGCAGGGAAGGGCTTCCCAATGTCAACAGCTCTGCTCCGGCAGGGGAGGGGAGGGAAGGGCCTCCCCAGCAGAGTTGTTACAGTCCTGCTTCAGTTTCCCAGAGTGTAACAACTCTGCTTTTCTAGGAGAAGGCTCCCTCAGCCACCATGTTACAGCTTCGCTTCCCCTCGGCTCTCTCTGGTCAGGGAGTGTAACAACTGTGCTCCGCTAGGGAAGGTTCTCCCAGGGGAGTTACAGCTTCCTTCCTTCCTTCCCTCAGTGCCCCTCCTCTGGTGAAAGAATGAGGTCTATCGCCCAAAGCTTAGTCATGACATTTTGGGGGAGGGAAGGATCCAGGAGAATGTGGCCGCCCCAGGCCAGGGTGGGAGAGGGCCGTGAGTGAGAAAGGGCAGCAGGAACAGCTTGTGTAGGGCTTCCTGGGGGCGGAGCTGTCTAGGGAGGAGACTTCCAGGGTGAGGATTGGTCAGGTTTGTGTTGTTTTCCCTGATTTGGTTCTGGTTTCAGGGTCAAAATGTTTCTTTCACTGGCTCTTTTGGACTTTGGGGCTCTAATTTTAGGGCCAGGGCACATTTCTTTTACTGGCTCTGATTCTAGGGCCAAGCTATGTTTCTTTGGTGCTGGTTTCAGAATGAGGGCACATTTCTTTTTGGTTCTGGGTTCAGGGATAAAGTGTTTCTTTCACTGGCTCAGGTCTTAGATCCAGGGTGTGTTTCTTTCACTAGTTCTGGGTTCAGGGCTAGGGTGGGTTTTATTTCACTGGCCCTGGATTCAAAGCCAGGGTGGGTTTTCTTTGGCTGGTCACTTTTCCCTGCAGTGTTGGGCTCCTTTATCCCCCAAGGCATCTCATGGGTCCCACAGTGGTTTTACTTCTAAAGAAGCCTCACAAGTTCAGCGTTTGTGGTTTGGAGTTCTGTCCCTGGCACCACAGTGTAGGTAAGGAAGGGAACAGGAGGTCAGGGCCCAGGAGTTGCCCCAGGAGCACAGCACACCCGCTTGTGCCTGCTCCATCCTTTCTGTACCTCAGCTTTCTTTTCCATAGCCTAGGGCTTATTGTAAGGGATAAATGAGGTGTCAGGTGAAAGGGTCCTGTACTGTACACAGCGCCCACCACTTGCTATTATCATTACTGACCCAGGTAGCTAAGGGACACATCTCCCCTGATCGTCACCTGTGGACAGGGGGTAATATCTCACCTGATCAAAGATGAAACAGTTACAATGACACTTAGATAATGAGGTGTGGCTTCAAGTCCTGGGCTCATGCTCATTGGTCCTTATAACACGGCACAGAGCTTACTAGCCTGATACTGGTTTCAAATGAAGAAAATGGGAAGCAGAGACTGAACCACCAACATGCTCCCATGTAGCTGGAGCCAAAGAGAAGCCGCCTCTTGGTGTGAACCTTGTGTCCAGTGGTTCTTTATAGTTCCCACCATACCCGGTAGCCACCCAACACAGTTGTTCTTCCTGTAATGGAGTTAGTTTTTAGTGTTCACGCCTCTCTTGAAAACTGTAAACCAAAAAACAAATCAAAGGCCATAGGCTTTACAGAATGAACATGAGGAATGTCCATAGGTAACTGAATGTGCCAGTCTGCTCCATGTGCGTCCTCTGTCTAAATAGAGCCACCCTGGAAAATGGTTATGGTTACATACTGCTCATATCTCTAGAAGTACCCTGCAGCCACAGACTGAGGGAACAGCACCTCTGACTGTTCCCATCTTCTCAGCTGTGGTCCTATGAGGGTAGACACTGTAGTCTCGGAGCTAGGGCTTCCAGCCTTGACCCCCAGGCTGTGTCCTTGAGGGCTTGTCTAAGTTACGAGAATCATTCTTCCATGTGCTCCACACACATTCTTCTGTGGCGTGAACACATCCCTCCTGAGAAAGTCCCAGGGGCAAAATGTGGCCCTATGAGCTCTTCAAATTTCCTGGCGCAGCATAGATAATGCAACGAAGATGACCAGATGCTCATGGGTGATAGTGGCGGTGACGGTGAGGATGCCAGCAGCTGTACTTCCCATAGTTGCTCGAAGTGATCTAAGATAACGCTGAACCACGACACCCCACATTCCACCCCCACAATGGGAATTCCATTTCTAAGGAGGGAGGGGTTCTCACTCAGTAGCTTCAGAGAACCCATGAAAATTTGTGCTTGTTTTAATCCACTCTTATCCACTTCTGGGAATCTAACCTGAGAAGAAGAAGCAAGGAGGCCGGGAGAGGTCGAGGAAGGGGAAGGGATGGGAAGGAAGAGATGGGGGCGGTTTACACTCAGTGCCATTGGGAATGGATGCTCCCAGGTGACCTTGGAGCTGTGGCTGTGGGGAAATGTCTGTTTTGTTTGCCTAAAATTGTCACCTCAAAAACCTCCTGAAACTGGGCATGGTCATCACACCAATAATCCTAGGCTAAGGCAGGAGCATTACTGCTCATTTTAGACCAACCTTGGCTACAGAGTAAGACCTTGTTTGAAAACTTACAACAATTAAACCCACCTCTCTGGCTGAGTGTGATGTAATCTCAGGGTTGAGGAGGTAGAGACTGGAAAATTTCCCCAAGACAGAGGCTACTTAGTGAGTTCTAGGCCTGCAGGACTTCAGGGTGAGACTGGATTTCAACAACAAAAGCCCTCCATATTTTTATTTACTTATTTATTTTATTATTGAATGTGTGCGTTGCCTGCATTTATGTCTGTGTACCACATTTATGTCTGTGTGCCTGGATACCTATAGAGACCAAAAGAGGTCACCCTGGGACTGGAGGTACAGATGGCTGTGACGGCCATAGTAGTGGGTGCTGGAAATCACATCCAGGTCCTCTGAAGAGCAGCCAATGCTCTAACTGGCTGAACCATCTCCAGCCTAACAAATACAAGACCCTGAGTCCCTCACCTATGCAGATGGTCAGCTCTTTATTCTCTTGGGCTCACTTTCTCTGTTTCCAAAATTAGCATAATAATGATCCTAGCATTGAAAAGGCCGAGGGAGGGGGCTGGAGAGATGGCTCAGCGGTTAAGAGCACCATCTGTTCTTCCAGAGGACCGGGGTTCGATTCCCAGCACCCACATGGCAGCTAACAACTGTCTGTAGTTCCAGTTCCAGGCAAACACCAAGGCAAATAAATAAATAATAAATAAATAAAGTTTAAAAAAAAAAAAAAGAAAGAAAAGGCCGAGGCAGAAGGATTGTCATAAGATCAAGGTTAGCATGGACTACAAAGTGAATTTAGGCTAGTTTATAACAGTATGAGACCCTGTCTCTAAACAAACAAATAATGAAAGAGGCATAGTCTGTGACAGTGCCCCTTCATCAGGCTGGTGAAATAAAACAGAATGAAAGTCTAATATTCACATAAATCCTTCTGCAGTCTGCCCTTGATTACCATCCACTACCTTCTTTCTACCTCTTGCCAGAGTCTTTGGCATCTCCTGCCCAGAACTCCTCACCCTCAGCATCCCCATCCTCTATCTCATCTCATTCCCAGTGCTATGGCTTTCTTCTCCAGATCATTGTCATGTTTAATAAAAAGTTAAATAGTAGGACATCTTAATTAAATGTTTATGTTGACCTAGTTTTAAGTCAGTGACAGACTGAGTCTCACACACCTCCACAAACTCTAATGTGCATTTTGAAAGACTGCATCTAATGAGCTGCAGGTGATACTCAGCTGGCAGGGAGCTTGCTAACAAATGAAGGAAATGTCTGCCTTCATTTGATGACTAGCACTTTGGAAACCGCATCATCTGAGCCCTAAAAGATGGAAGCAGGAAGATCTGGTGTTCAGAGTCACCCTCAACTTCAGGACAAGTCTAAAACTAGCCTAGGTTATGTGAAACCCTGTTTCAAAAAATAAATAAATAAGGACTGGAGAGATGGTTCAGCAGTTAAGAACACTTGCTGTTCTTGCAGAGGACCAGCACCCATAAGGTGGTCCACAACTGCCTGTAATTCTAGATTCAAGGGATCTGCTGCTCATTTCTAGCCTCTGTACACACCAAGCACCTACATAGAATCAGGAAAAACACTGATACATAGACGATAAAAATAAATCATTTTAAAATTATTAATTTCATGATCATGAAATGCAGACATGTGGTCACAGATGTCATTTGGTCAAATGGCAGGAAAGAATTCTAGATCATAGATCAGAAACAGTTAGTGAACAGAGATCAGTACTATAACATAGGAAAAAGTGTCTCTTTTCATAGGAAATACATACTTGGGTCAGTTGGAGCAAAGAACCACATGTACACAATTTCTTAAACATTCCCTAAACACATTGCTAAAAGTGTGATGTACCCAGTCCAGGATGCATACACATACACATGGATATATAGAGAGATTAATAAAGAAAAAACACTAACACAGGGTGGTTGGAACAAAACAGCTCACAGGTGCTACTGCTGCTAACAGGTTTGGAAGTTTAAATTTATTCCTCATTAAAAATAAAATTAAGGGTGGTGGTGGTACACACCTTTAATTTCAGTACTCAGTAGGCTGAAATAGGTCTACCAATCAAGTTCCAGAATAGCCAGAGCTACACAGATAAATCCTGCCTTAAAAAAAAAAAGAAAAGAAAAGAAAAAAAGAAGTAGGGCTGGAGAGATGGCTCAGTGGTTAAGAGCACTGATTGTTCTTCCAGAGGTCCTGAGTTCAATTCCCAGCAACCACATGGTGGCTCCCAACCATCTATAGTGACATCTGGTACCCTCTTCTGTACACTGTATACACAAATCTTGAGGGGAAAAAAAGTAAAAGAAAGAAAGAAAATAAATAAAATCTAGGAGAGATGCAAACAGGTATGACCACCATGTTCCCTCACCAGGGTAGAGAGGGAAGGGTGCAGCTGAATGGGTGGCCTAAGCCCCAGATGCTGCCTGAGGGTCAATGCCACCTTGCAAAGGCAACATCTGGCTAGTGGCAGTATGGCTGTTAGGGTCATCCCCATGATGGGGCGGGGTGGGGGTGGGCGGACTGGGTTAGCCCAGGAAGTGCCAGAGGTGGCCAGCCTCCCTTAATTAAGGATAGTATCCTGGATTCCTGAGTCCATGCTGATTACAGAGCTCTGGCATGTCACGGTCTAGCCACATGCTTGCCTCTCCTGAGTCCCAACCTGAGCCTGATCCCCTGGGAGGGGAGGGCTAGTAAAACACATACTATCTGCCTGCAGAGGCCTGGGTGCTGCCAGGGTGGGGCACTGCCACCCCCAGGCAGTGGACAGGGCCTCTCGCATCCGTTACTTGCTCCCAGCCCGTGTTCTGCCCACCGCACAGCAGTGATAGATAGTTTGTGAAACACCCTGAGCTTGCGGTTGACCAGAATTCTGAAATAATTCCATTGAGACCGGAATTCATGCAATGTTCTGTATCCTGATGTGGTAAAGAAGGCGGCCCACAGGGTGATGGGGGGAGGCAGAGGCTGTGAAGGCCCAGGGATGGTAAGGCAGCCTCCAGGCCCTGCAGCAGAGACTCTTGCTGGCCCCCCTCACCCACGGGCTCCGGAAAGCCCATCTGACAGGAGCAGGGCCCTGATAAGCGCCACCTGACCATGAGGCCCTGGGCAGAGAGATTAATGCTCAAATCGTCAACAACCTCCCACGACATACCCCATGGGGAGCAGGGCCAAGAGGGGACGGCTGGAAAAGGACAGAAGAGATGTCAGCAAGAAATGGACAAGGGGACAGCTCAGTCTCCCTGCCTTCTGGTCTCAGCTTGCTATGTCAACCCACACGGGCCTGGGTTGGCCTACCAGGGCAAGGTGCCAAGGCTCGGGGTACAGCATCATGGCGCTCAGTCATGTTCCAAGCTGGCCCAGAGCCTGAGCAGGCCCTGACTATGCTATACAGGAGGGTGGCTGGTAAGCAGCCAAAGTCCCTGAAGCCAAGAGGCTTCCATAGGCAGGACAGCTCCTGAGTCTCCTCTCCTAGGCCAGGGCTCTAGCCAAACCTGGGTCTCTTGTCCCAACCCTGTCAGGCCCTGGCTGCTGTCCTGAATGGCATGTGGATTTTCCCTGGATGGTGCCCCTCCCCCAATTCTTGCAGCAGACTGGCATCATGTCTGGGTTTGGTATTCACTGGGTCACATTCAGGACTCAATCCAGTCCTGAGGTTCCGGCTGACTAAGGTTCCTAAGCTGTGGGGAAACCAGAAACTCAAAGACAGGTTTTCTATGAAGCAAAACATATTTTCTGAAAGCCTTCCCTGTGCTCTGTGGTTATTCTCCTCAGACTTAAGGGAAAACCCCTTTTTTTCTGAAGAAATGGTGATACTAGAAATCAGAGTCATAAACCCAGGCCCCTGGGGTATTTCACCAACTACACAGTGACTGGGTTTCACATTTCGACCTTCATATACATTTGTCTTTTCACTCTTGGTTGTATTTCCAGTTTTGCTTCAGAGACTCTGTGCTCTGGCAGCGCAGGACACCCCTTCCCAGCCCTATATCTGGAGCAGAGCAGTGGCCACCTTTAAAGAAGACCACTCTGTCTTTCTTGACTGTCCTGCAACATGAGCGTGTCCCTGATCCCAGTGATGGGCCTCTGGCGTCTACGGTGGGTAGATGTTCCCCTGTCTACTGGTGATGTTCCCACCCAAGGACTCTAACTCCACATGTCAAGTCAGGTGCTGTCCTGAAGGTCACACATGGAACTGAGTGTCCATGAGGACTCAGGTCTGAGGATGTCAGGGGACACAGTCTCTCAGTTTATACTCCTTCCTCTGTTTAGGCCCTGGGTGCAATGGCCTGTTAGTGACCATTTACATGTGTGGCGGTCTTTCTTATTAAGTTGCCAAAGACAGAAGTCACAGCCTCAGGAGCCTTGGGAGCTAGGCTGGAAGCAGAGGGGAGTTCCCAGCAGGGCAGAACACTAGGGTGTGCCCGGGAAGTCACAGCTGCTCTGCCAGACACCACCACCATCGGAAATGACTCTGGACCCAGATGGTTTGAATGTGACAGGAATATCTTCAGACCAGTAAATGCTGAACCCGAGTTCATAGATTTTACTTCTTTGAAACTGAATCCCATGCTGTAGTTAGTGGCCTTGAACTAGACACCCTCCTGCCCAGGACTGCAGGCCTAGGCCACTCTACTCAGCTTTGAGTTCAAACTAGTGCTTTGTTTGGTTTAGTTTGATCTGATGTTTTAAGATTGGTTAGCCTCAAACTCACGAAGTAGACAAAGACAACCTTAACTTTTGATCTTCTGGCCTCCACTTTCCCAGTTCAGGGATTATATTTATATGTTGTCACTTCCGGCCCTAAATTTAACTTATACTAATATTAACAGAATGTTGTATATAGAAGATCCAGGTGCCTGCTAGAAGGAGCCTAACTGAGAAGGCTCTCTACTTCTCTCTCTCTCTCTCTCTCTCTCTCTCTCTCTCTCTCTCTCTCTCTCTCTCACATGCATGCCTCCATAGCCACCCACCCTGTGCAACATCTTCTGTTTATCTTATGTGGGCCTGGCCCAGGCCTAGGACAGTGCACAAAGACATACAGTTAAAGTGCAACCCTCCAGGGGACCCACTAGAAATCACTAAGGAAGCTTTAGTGGGAGGAAGGTGGGGCTTCTGCGCTCTTCCGTGACTTTTGAAAGCTTGCTATGAGCATGCATTGTTTTTACAGTTTCAAGCACACGCCTCCGTCCTGTAGCCTATGGAGGTAGTGCTGCAGTGGCCTGAGTGGAAGGGAGGTGATGGTGATGGATGGAATACAAACTTGGACATGGAGATAGAATGCCAGGCCGGGCGCCTGAGCAGGCCTTCTTCACACACTCACATGTTACTGGGCCCTAACCAATCATCAGAGCCTTCTGGCAGGGCAGGGTGAGGGACTGGGCCCAGGTCCTGTTTTGTTCTGTTGGTCCTCTGTGCTGTTTCTGTCTCCTCACTGGGGCAGTGGAGGAGGAGAGAGACACGTAATTCACCTACCTCCCACAGGGTCAGCATCTGAAGCTCCTGACGCACTACAAATGCGCTGACTACCGCCAAAGGAAAAACCTCAGAACCCACATGGAAGAGGGCTAGCCCAGCAAAGAGGAAAGGGCAGCTTCATCCCAGGAGCCAGGCTTGGGAGGACGAGCCTCTCACATGTCATCTATATTCCTGTCGAGTAAATCTCTCCCAGGGTCAAAGAGCCACCGTGTCCTGCTGACCATTGTCAACCTCAATCGCAGTTTATTGGCTGCTGGCTCTGATGCCCAAGCTAGGAAAGAGGAGGACCCTCAGCCCGAGAACATATGGGTCCTCACAGTGATCACCCGAAGTACAGTCAGCTGGGTCCCCTGCTTTCTCGATTATACAGACCATTATACAGTGGTACATGGTGCACCAGGCCTTGTTTGTGAGTGGCCACTAGCTGTTTTGTCCAGAGCAAAGGGTGGGGTTTTCAGCTCTTTCCCAGGATTCCCGGTGTCCTCGATAGAACTTTGACTCTGTGTATAGGAGGTAGCTGCCAGGAACTGATGGGGACTGGGGTGTGTCTCAGTAACCAGTGTACCTAAGCTCTGGGTTCCATCCCAGCACCAGGAAAAAAATGGAAAGAAACCAGTGATATAAGGGGATCAAACTCAGAATATGAACCTGATAAGGTAACAAACAGTGTGGGGACCTCGCTTATACCTTAAATCTCACCAGAGCCCTCCGAACTGCTTCCCAGCATTAACTTATGTCAGACCAGAGAGGGAGGCCAGCAAAGCCACCCACAGCCAGTAAGAGCAAAACAGGGACTGAAGGATGCCGCCCCCCCATCTCTGTATGCAGACACCCACCTTCTCACCACCTCAGGTTGGATTTGCAGGGTTTGGGGTGCCCTCTTGTGGCTATGAGGCTCCAACTCAACCCCTACCTCGAGCTCCATGACTTACCATGAAATCAGTCCAGCTCTTCCCTGACTCTGTGCCCTGAGGCCAGGGACACCACCGCACTTTGCAAAGAGGAAACCAAGGCACAGGCTACATGCATGAAACAGGCATGTCTACAGTTCATCCCAGGGGTCAAGAGACTTTATGGAATGGCTGCTATGTGCTCAAATGCAGAGCTCTGTGACCCCAAAACAAGAGATGATTCTCTTTTTTATTTCATGTGAATCGGTGTTTTGCTGCATGTATAACTGTGTAAAGGTGTCAGATCTTGGAATTACAGACAGTTGGATTCTGGGAATCTAATTCAGGTCCTCCGGAAGAACAGTCAATGCTCTTAACCACTGAGCCATCTCTCCAGTCCAAGATGATTCTCTTCTATGGATAAAACTCAGTTACTCTATATCCCTGGCCTAGAATAAGTCCCCAGAACAGTCCCCAAGTCTCACTCTGAGCAGTGAGGCAAAAGCGAATTCAGACCCGACAGGAGCTGAAGGAGCTTGTAATCAGTCAGTCTGGGTCTTCACATCAATAGCGTCGTGTGCACCTGTCATCCAGCTTGGTCTTCACAGGGAACAAGGTTCCACCTTGGGCCACCACCAACGGAGTCACTCCACTGGCTGACTTATTTGAGGCTCACACCATTCTAAAGAATTACTATTGTTACATTTTAAGGATGGAAACAAAATTTGGGGCAGTTGGGTAACCTTTGCTACATGCTGCACGTGAGGACTGTGTCCGGGAGGGGCAGCCTCAGTGTTCCACCCAAAGTGAGCAGAATAACCACACCCTCAACATCTAGCTGGGCAGTTTTCTTTTTAAAGGCAGGTGGGGGCTGTTTATGCAGGTTAGGAAGTAAATTGAAAGGTGACTCCAGATCCCTGACAGGACCTGGAGACCAGTGCCTTGTGAATGATGAGCTGTTTGCTTTTGCTGATAGGATGTATCCAGCGACCAGTACTGGGCTCTGAATATTTCAATGTTACAAAATCTACTTTTTTTTCAAGAAAAATATTTTATTGTTTTAAAGAAATCTGTTTTTGTGTGATATTTCAGACATTTATAGACTTTCTGGATAGTCTTCAAAAGAACAATGTTAGCATTTCAACCACTTTTGACTAAAATTTCTCACACAAAGAAACATAATATGGGCTGAAAATTATAACTGGGTGTTCGCAGCCATCACCACGCCGCCGCTCGATTGCCGAGCTCCAGCCGCAGGAGAAGGGGGTAAGTAAGGAGGTGCTCATACCATGGCTCGTACAAAGCAGACTGCCCGCACATCCCCCATCGGTGGTAAAGCACCCAGGAAACAACTGGCTACAAAAGCTGCTCGCAAGAGTGCGCCCTCTACTGGAGCGGTGAAGAAACCTCGTCGTCACAGGCCTGATACTATGGCACTCCGTGAAATCAAAAATTCTGTTCCAGAGATCTGACACCTTCACACCAATACACATAAAGCTGATTAAAAAAAAAAAAAAAAATCCACTGAACTTCTGATTCGCAAGCTCCCCTTCCAGCGTCTGGTTCCGGAAATTGCTCAGGACTTCAAAACAGATCTGCGCTTCCAGAGTGCAGTCATTGGTGCTTTGCAGGAGACAAGTGAGGCCTATCTGGTTGGCCTTTTTAAAGATGCCAACCTGTGTCAAACGTGTAACAATTACGGCAAAAGATATCCAGCTACCAGGCCGCATACGTGCAGAAAGTGCTTAAGAGTCTACTATGGGGGAAACATTTCATTCTCAAAAATTTTTTTCCTCTTTTTTCTGTTATCAGTAGTTCTGAATGTTAGATATATTTTTCATGGGGTCAAAAGGTACCTAAGTATATGACTGGGAGTGAGAAAATAGGGGACAGAAATCAGGTATTGGCAGTTTTTCCATTTTCATTTGTATGTGAACTTTCAATATAAATGCAAGATGTAAAGCATTAATACAAGCAAAATGTTGCAATGAACACATTTCAACAGTTCAGCTTTATAACAATTATTAATAAACCTGTTAAAATTTTCTGGACAATGCCAGCATTTGTATTTTTTAAAAATAAGTAAATTTCTTATTGATGGCAACTGAATGGTGTTTGTAGCATTTTTATCATACAGTAGATTCCATCCGTTCCCTACACTTTTCTGAGTTGTCCTACATGCAAGTACATGTTTTTTTTTTTTTGTTTTGTTTTTTTAAAAGATTTATTTATTTATTTATGCATACAGTTTTACAGAAGAGGGCACCAGACCTCATCATAGATGGTTGTGAGCCACCATGTGGTTTTGCTGGGAATTGAACTCAGGACCTCTGGAAGAACAGTCAGTGCTCTTAACCTCTGAGCCATCTCTCCAGCCCCGCAAGTACATGTTTTTAATGTTGTCTGTTTTCTGTGTTGTTCCTGTAAGTTTGCTATTAAAATACATTAAACTATATCTGGTTTGGGTATTTATTATTAAAAAAAGAAAAGAAAATTATAACTGCCAGAAGACTTAATTTCTTAGAACCTTTGGTTGTTACTTTGTACAAGTATTTGACACATGTAATAACCCAAAAGGGAAATCATTTTCCTTTTCTTTCAGAAAAATCATTAGTTTTCAGTGGTTAAAACTGAATTAAAATAATTTATATATGAGTCTATATATGTCTAAATACAAAAGGCTATGTATGACAATAAATTCACATATTGAAAACCTAGCTGGGAACCAGGGAGATGAACGCAGTTGACTGTAAGACTTAGGTCAGGACCATGAGCATCATGACTAGAGTCCAGACTCTAAACAAGAGACCTTACAACCAAGGGTCTTCTGCCTGGTGAGGGTGCTTGTACAGGAATCTTAAACTTTCACCCTGCAGAGCCCAAAGAAATCAGCACCACTGTAATAAGCCATCTAGCCAATTGTTGTAAAGACATATGAAACCTCGCACATTCCCTGGGGTACACTCAATCATTGACAGGCACTTAATAGTGGGCTGGCATCATAACATAGGAGTTGGGATGTATGGCAGGAAGAAAGAAATATGTCCCAGCACAGAGAAAAAGGAGATAAGGATTGGTGACAAAGTGCCTACCCAAGTCAGCTCATTTAAACCCCAGGTCTTCTGTGCAAGACCCAGTTGAGGCATTTGGGCCGAGGTCTCTGTGTCTTCTCACAAGCTAATGTGTGGCTTCGGCTCGAACATACTGAATTGATGGCACCTTTGGGGAAGAGTATGGTAGGAAATGAGTGCCTTATGGAGATTCAGGAAGGGTTGGTGCTGGTCTAACACAGTGGGCTGGGTTTCCTGGAAGTTTTTCAATCTTCCAAGCCTAGGTTGTTGTGAACAGAGTCTGCTACTCTTTTGTGTGCACTGTGAGTTTGTTATTAATGTTATTATTGTTGTTGTTGACAGGCCATGGTCCATGCGTGGAGATCGACTTTGGGGGAGTGAATTCTTTGCTCCCACCATGTGAGTCCAGCTCAGATTCTCAGGCTTGGCTGCAGGGACCTTTACCTTAAGAGCCATCTCACTGACCGCACACTATTCTTACCCAGTTCTCTGCCACATTATGACTCTGCTGGGGTCGCCAACCAGAAACTTGGTTACATACTGTTTCTGATGGACTTTCCAGACACCAGAATTGTGAGCCAAATAAACACCTTTGCTCTAGAAAGCACCCCTCCCTTAGGGAGATTGTTAGAGTGCCTAAGACAGTGCCTGACACAAAGCAAAGCTATTTTTTACATTAACTGACACCCTGCCTCTGTTTCAGCTGCTTAAGAGTGGAGGGAAGAAGGGGGATGCTGCCATCAGTTCACTTCAGAGAGCAACGCCAATGCCAGGGGTGGGTGGGTATGCTCATTCTTCCACAATCCCACCCATCCTGCTCTTCTGACTCCTTTCTCCTCTTCCATCCTCCTCCTCCTCATTCAACAGGCTCCTGCTCTTGCCATAGCCATGTGTGTACTCCCAAATTCATATTGGCCTAATCCCTAATAGGGGCATATGTGAGGTGATTAGGGCGTGGATGAAAACCTTTATTAGGGAGGGACCTGATAAACAATGTCCCGGAAAAGTTCCTTCTCCGGCATGAAGGACCCAGTGAGAAGTTCACCCAGGGATGACGAGAGTCTCACCACACCCAGATGCCCACACTCCCTCCTGGCCTTCTCCAGAACTATGGCGGTAAAGTCTTGTTTATAAGCTGCCCAGGTAGTGTTTCATGATAACTGCTCAAGACTAAGACTTGAAAGAAATCCTTCTGGGTTCCACAAGAGTGGACGGTCAGAGAAGACTGGAATCTGTGCTTCTCGCTTACCGCATCACCACATGGGCACGCGTCTCTCTGCTCTCTCAGCTCCTCGCCGGCCTTTCTACATCCGAGTACTAGCCTTGTGCGTTCCCTGGTTTAGATCTAGACCAGTCATAGGTCATAGACTCCTGACCCTTGGACCGGGACCAGGGAGCTGGAGCCTGTCACCTCCCCAGCCTGGAGACAAGACAGGCTGGTGAACAGAGCAGCACCTGCCAAGCCCCAGGAGTCTACCCTTCAACATGGCGGCAGCTTGGCCTCAGTGCAAGTCTGCAGAGGCCCCTGGTGCACCGGGGCGCTTCCTGTCCCAGCCTTCGGCCCCCAACCGCTGGCAGCGCGGTTTCCGGCAGGGCTGCGGTTAGGGCCTGCACTATCAGCTCCGCACCAGACACCCGGTCAGGATACTTGTGGTGAAACTGTGAGGGCGACTGGGCCTTCGGGGTTTTCTCCATGTCAGCCTCCAAGACAAATGGAGGCAGCCCAGAACCCGCAGACCTCGGCTGTGCTCTGAGCTAAGACAGGGCTGCCTATGGCTGGGCCCACCTGCCATGTAGTCTTGGGTTTAGGTGGTGGCCTGGTTTCTGAGCCACTTGCCATGTCTGGACCCGAAGTGAGGCTGTGCATAACCCAAGGGTCCAAACCTGCTGAGATGTGAGGTCAGGTCTCCACTCCTCTCAGATTTCCAAGAGAAAAACCAAGGCTTGCTTGCTACTGGAGAAAGCAAGGTGCAGTGGGCAGTGATGTGATGGCCTGAGGTTCTTGGTACCAGGGCACCAAGAAGGATGGAGACAACAGAGCACAGGCTTCACCTGCTGCACCAGCCCTGGGATTCTGGAGCGCAACCACTGGGCCACCTGCAAACCCACCTCCTTCACCCTTAGGCTTTCTAAAACAGGGCTACTTAAACCCCAGAGGCAGTAATACTGAAGCCCTGTCATATAAGGGACCCCTTGGCCAAGTGGCTTTGGGAAAGGCTGAACAGAATGAGGCCTTTAAATCAGGAGCAGTGCATGCATGTGCGGGCTGTTCTAACTGGCCACCAACTAACTTCACTTGTGGGTCCCAGTCTTGGCACTCACCTCTCCCTAGCACTTGAAGTGAAGCCAATGCATAAATGTGAGCCTTTCCCTCTCGGGTCCACTAGGGGGCGACTGGAGCACGTTCGAAAAACTGGCATGGCTTGCTGTTTTCTGAAGGTTCCAAAATACTAAGAGGCCTGAGCTTCAGAGGGCCTGGTGCTGCGCTGGGCACCTGCACTACTGGCAGTTCCGGGAGCGAGCATCAGCCTGACACTGGCTCAGGCCCCAGCTTCTCCTATTACCAGCACTCAAGAGAATCCGCTCTGGTGCCCTAAGCCACTGCTCCTTCTTAAAGAGAGCCTTGTCCAAGGCCTGAGATGCAGGACTGGACTTCACCACCCTTAGGTCTCCTAATCTCTCATCTTAAACTCGACACACACCTGCTCCCTCCCGTTTTGTTGTGAGACTGGATCTCATATGTAGCTCAGGTTGACCTTGAAGGTCTGGTTCACCACCCCCACCTCCCAAACTCTGAGATTACAGCCCTGCACTAGCCACCACACTCAGCACTCCTCCAAGTTTCACATCAGATCTTTGTACCCAGTTCAACAACAAACGGCCGTCCTGGCCACTCCTGAATCCCAGGCTTTGCAGGCCTCTTATCTTGACTGGGACACTGCGCTCACTAGTTGCTCTCTCCCTTCCCTCTAAGTCTGTCCACCCAAATGAGCACCATCTCAGGAGGCCTAATACTAGTTGAAGAATTTCTTCGTTGGTGTCAAAATGGTCTCTTTGTCGTGATTTTGTCTCAATGACTTCTGATCAACACCAGAAGATGGACATATTTTTATAAGCATACTTTTTTTGTACATTGTAGTCATTCTCTAATAAAGTGAGTTGTTGGCTTATATATATTAAGAATAAAGTACTGATTCAATAAGGAATTTAATTAAAAAAAAAAAAAAAAAGATGGATGGTCTCACCATCTTGCTCCAAGTGATCTCAAATGTTTTTGTTCAAGTGATCCTCCTGGGCCAGCCTGGTCTACAGAGTGAGTTCTAGGACAGCCAGAGTTACAAAGAGAAACCCTGTCTTGAAAAACAAACAAACAAACAAACAAAAAACAAATGGAGTGATCCTCCTGTCTCCAAATTCTAGACAGCAGGCACTACAGACATATACTGCCACATAGGCCCTAGATCTTTTCTGTTTATGTGTATGTTGTTTTCAAAAACAGGGTTTCTCTGTGTAGCCTTGGCTGGCCTCAGACTCAGATCCACTTGCCTCTGCCTCTGGAGTGCTGGGATTAAAGGTGTGTGCCACATCACCTGGCTGGTCTCTTCTAATTTTATATTCTAATATATTCTAATTTTATATAGGTACTCCTACCCACAACCTCCACCCCATTTCTCTAACCAGCTCTGTGCTGGACAAACCATTTGCCATCCCAAACAACCTCTCTCCTTGTCAGACTCTAAACTGCTTGTAGGCATCCTATTGGAAGCTGTCAGGCACTTTGCTATATCTGAAGCAAAACTCCACCCGTTTCTTAAAACTGCTTGGTGGATGGTACCATCATGTCAACTCAGCCCATCACTTTAAGAAGTACACAGTCACCCACACAGTAACCACCTACTACCATGTGCACACCTGTTAACATAAAGGTGAGCTTATCAATAAATTCCCGTCTGCCTGCCAGCCCAGTGGTCACATTACAACAGCAGACTATGATGATCTGAGACATGAAAGCCTGACCCAGTCAGGTAACAGCTTCTTGACCTCTGTGTGTTATCTGAAGGAGCAGGACTAGGCAAAGATGGGACTATTCCCCAGACAGACACTTCATAGCACCTTCTAAAGCATCAAAACCCACCCTGCTCCCATTTATGACCACACATAGCAAATGCTGACTTCTCAACCAAATACCAATACTGGCTCAGCTCTCACAAGGGCATTCAATCCTGATGTTAAGGTAAAGCCAAAAGCCTGTTCTGGACTTCCACCTCTGCAGCCCTGTCAGATACTATCCACTCTATTCTACAGACTCCCTGTGTGTCCTCAAGCACTGGCCTCTACCAACCAGGGCCTTTCACAGGACCTGTCACTGCCTGCAATACTCCATAGTCGTCCATACCATTCTTAAGCCTAAGCTCTGGACCACCCTCCCCTCCTACACACACCCAGACTAAGCCCAGTGTTCTCCAGGCCTGTGCCTTTCCTCAAAGTGTGATCAATCTGAAATTATGAATGTGTGAGCATCTGCCTGTCACCCCCCCCACCTCTGCTTTGCTTGTCAGTCGCCCTTTTCAATGCTCAGAACATGGTAACACAGACTTAAGGAATAAAAAAGGTTTACTCCACCACTACATGACTCTGTGGGGCTCTTGGCTTGTGTCAGAAAACATCACTGTGGGGCTGGAGAGAAGGCTCAGTGGTTAAGAGCACTGACTGTTCTTCCAGAGGACCTGGGGTTCATTTCCCAGCAACCACATGGCAGCTAACAACTATCTGGAGTTCCAGTTCTCAGTTCCAGGCAAACACCAAGGCAAATAAAAGTTTAAAAAAAAAAAAAAGAAAGAAAGAAAGAAAAGAAAACATCAATGTTCTGACACTTGCCTTGCAAACACTCTGAGAAAATCCACTATGACAAAAGTATTATTTCCTGGCCAGGGCTAGTGGAGCTTTAGTCCAGCACTTGGGAGGCAGAAGCAGGCAGAACTTTGAGTTCGAGGCCAGCCTGGTCTACAAAGTAAGTACCAGGACAGCAAGGGCTCTTACACAAAGAAACCCTGTCTCAAACAAAACAAAAAAGCATTATCCCCAAACCTCAAACTTAAGAGATTTGCTGAGAGATTTCAGCACAGCAAAAGTTCAGGGTCCCTCCTTTATTTTCATTTGGCCATACACACTTTTAAAAACCATGCATGCACTCACAAAAGAACCAAACACTAGGGACTAGAAGGGCATGAAACAGGACTTACAGATGGAAAAAAATACCCCAGATATCAGAGGAAACAAAATCAACTACTGAAAATGCCTGTTGAAAACATAAACCATTTGATTTTTATACAAGATTTTTGTTTAAGTTTTGTTTTTTGTTTTTTTTTTTAAAAAAAGGGAACCATTCAGAGTAAGGGACAAGCTTCTTAGATCCCTGTAGGTGGGCCTTGGGTTTTCTTTCTTAGACCTTTTGCTAACCACCACCTCCTCCCTCTCCCTATGTACTGCATCTGGAAGTGTAGGCAACCTGGGCCTGCCCTGGAGACAAAAGCTACAGAGCATCCAGGATGTGATCGATCTTGGTGACCAGCTCCTGGCGTTTTCCTGAGCTGATCTTTTCATTCTCAATGTACGTATCCTTCTTGAGCTTGCCAGTCACCAGCCTCTCTGCCTCCACTGCCGACTTCAGCACCAGCTCCTTGACCTGCGCATCCAGCTTCTGCATTTCACTCACCTGGCAGAGACAAGAGCAGAGAAGGGTTGGAGAACTGCCCTTTCAGCCTATTCACCAAGCCCCATTGCTTCCCAGGCCTACAGTTCCAGAGCCCCACAGGAAGAGTCAAAAATTCAGCAAAAAGCAGTGCTCATGAGAGCGCTGACATACAAGAAAACAAGTCTGATTCCAAATAGTAGCTCTATCACCTACAAGCCATGTTCTTTCCAACTCTGACAAGCAAGCTGCCTTCCACCTTACAACTGAGGGTGAAAAACATGGGACCCGGTGTGGGATATCCCTTTGCACTGTGTGAATATATGTTGCTGTGGTTGGTTTGATAAAGAAACTGACTGGCCAATAGCTGGACAGAATGAAGTTAGGAAGAAGACCCAGGCTAAGGACACTGGGAAGAAGGGCAGAGTCAGAGGAGTCACCAGACATGGAGAGGAAACGGGAAGTGCAAGATGAGAGAGAGGTGATGCCATGCGGCAGAATGAAGATGAATAAAAATGGTTCTTTTAAGCTGTAACAGCTGGGTAGTATTACGCCTGAACTATCAGCCAAGCATTAATAATTCATATTAAGTCTCTAAGTGATTCTTAGGGAAGTGCTGGTGGAATAGGGCTGACTGCAGTCCCAACAAAAACTCCATCTACACTCCAGCATTGTGACCAGCACACAGGTTCCAGGAGTGTCCCCTCTCTACTGGGATCAGACACCAGTCAGGACAAAGACCAATAGGTGAAGAGGAGGGTGACAGCCAAACCAGACCACGTCCACTTGTCACCTATGTGCCAGGCTCCTGAAGCAGTAAAGACAGATAAGGTGTCCTGCCCTCAAAAGGCTGACTCACAAAACCCATGTAAGACATGAAGAACTGTTTCATGGTGGGTTCTACAAAGAAGCTAAAGGGTTAGTAAAAGATCCAAGGTGGGGTGGAGGAGCTAACAGCCTAAGAATTCTGAGGAGCACTATTTAAAGCAGGTAATACTTCCTTTACAGATAATAATAGCTGGCTCACACAGCACATGACAGTCAGGGTTCTAAGCACTGACATGAACCACCTTTCATGTATTGTGAAATACTACTGACTTCCCATTATCCACAAGGACACTCACACAGAAATTACGCAATCTGCCCAAGTTTAAAGAGTCTGGATCAGAGCCTGAGAATTATGTCTGGGTCCACCCTCCCTCCCACCCCCTACCCCCATTTCACCTCAAGTCTCACTCGTGGGCCAGGATTCACCTTGATCTCATTATGTAGCCTGGGTGAACTTCATCTGGAAATGCATGCCCCTACACTTAGACACACACTTCCAGAGTACTAGGGTTACAGGCATGACCACCTGGAGCTGAAGACTGGTACCTGGAGCGGGGAAGAATACCCTCACTTGCCAGCTGCATAGACACAGAGCTGGAAATCTGCAGAACTTCCTCTTGCACCACTTGAAGAGTCCTGCACATGTGAGTATGAGAGCCAGCTGGAGCCTAGCCTAGCCCAAACAGGACGACGGGGGCTGCTTCTGACAAGTGGAAAAAGTCCCCGAAGTGGGGCATGGAGGGCCACAAAAAAGTGACTCACAACATTAATACTTACTCTGTCACACAGGTCAGAGCCTTCCGTCTTCAGCCTGGACTGCAGCACAGCAATCTCACTGGTCACAGCTTTGTGCTCTGTCTCTAAGCTCTTCTTGCCACTATTGAGGGTAGAGACATCCCGGGACTGCTTATATCTATTGATGGTCTCATCAAAGTGACGATAGAGGCCTAACCTCTTGTTGACCAGGGTTAGGACCTGCTCTGTGATACAGGCCACTTTCATCCTGGCTTCTGCAGCTGGATCCTGGAGGGCAGAGACGTCTGTCAACAGATAGGCTGGTGGGAAGCTGGGAGTCAAAGCCTTCTGACATTTAGAGAACCAGGCTCTCCAACAAATAAAGCAAATACCACTTTACAGTTCCACAGGCACATGGCCATGACCAGGACAATAATGGTAAAACGTGCCACGAAATGGGCACAGCAAGAGCTCATCTCTAGTTATAGAAGACTTCAGGAGGCCATTACATCCCACTCCTGCAAAGGTTTTTCTGGAACTTCAGGAAAGAAGGTGAACTTTCTGCCATTTACCATCCTGTAGAGGCCCCTTCTCTCTAGACTTCTCACTATGGGTACACTGGCAAGGTCTGCCCAACAACTCAGAGGCTGGCTTAGGTCTGGTGGACAAGAGTTACTTTTACATAATAAATCCTTACAACTTTAACATGAAGTACATGTAGACAGAGTAAACAATGACTGATCATTTAGCCTTGTATCTGTAGATGTCAAAGTTAATAATGGGGACGGCTCTGTGAACTGGTAAGAGGGGAGTTCCAGGATACACCTGACAAATGAAAAATGCTAAGTAGAAAAAAATATATTCAGTCTCTACCTTTAGAGTACAAAGAAACAGAAAGTATGTGCCTAGCCTCACAGCCAAACACTAAGGAAAGAGCATAAATAGAAGATCTGCATTAGGTCCCTCCCCTTGGAGCTCTGGGAAACCCGAGGAAGACAGGAAAGAGGAAGCCTAGGAACCATAGAGGTTGAGGACACCAGGAAACCATGGCTCACAGGACCAAGTAAGCAGGACAATCACGGGCCCCGCACAGGTCTACACCAGGTCCTCTGCATGTATGTTATGGGTGTTAGCTTGGTGCTTTTGTGGAACTTCTAACCGTGGGGATGGGGGTATCTCAGACTCTTGGGACCCTTTTCCTCTTACTGAGTTGCCTCAGCCAGCCTTGACAGGAGGGTTTGTGCCTGGTCTTACTGCATCTTGTTATGACCTGTTTGGATCCTATCCCTGGAAGGCCTGCTCTTCATAAAAATACAGAAAATAGGTCAGAACTAACCCAAGGCCCATATAAATACAACTATGTAATTCGAGGACTGTCGGAGCACATGGCCCGACTATGGTAGTTTTGAAGCCACTCTATGTGTGTTTACACAATTCAGCAAATGAAGACAAAGTGATTCTGCTGGGTGCAGTAGGGAAAAATGAGGAAATATGGCAAGAACCCCATGGCAACTGGACTGAGTTAAAACCAACAATGCTCCTTCTTATATGTGTTTCCCCCCTAGCTTGCTGCTTAAAGGACTGAGCAAAAATGACAGCCCGCAAGTACCGATCACACCCAAAGCACAGCCTGTCTCACTGGATGGGCCTGCTTGGCTCCTGCCTAATTCACCAGACCACACAAGAGTGCTTGAGGTGCCTAGCACAGGGCTCCAGAGCCCGGTATCAGACAGCACTGTTGGTAATAATGAGAAAGAATGGGAACTGAGGAAAGACACAAAGATGACCTGGAGACACCACAGTGCCCGCAGGCTTCAGTCAGCAAGCAGAACTCCAAGGAAAGAAAAGTCAGGCCAGGTTGGTAGTATCTGAAGAAGTCTGACGTCATCTCCCCACAAGGCATCCCATGGGGAAGGGACAGAAGGTATTGCTAACATGAGCAAGGGGATACCCCAGCCCCACACTCAGCTAAACCACAAGCGCCAATCATTCAACAGTTCTCCGACCTCACCTAGTGTCCAGGTTGTTTATATAACTGAAACAGGCAGGAAGCAAGGACTTACCGTGGTGTGCCTCTGATCACATTCTCAGACACAATGTAGAAGGCTAGGTACAGCTTCATGCTCCCTGGCATGCCTGACACCTAGGGTTCCACCCCGGGGAAGAAATGTCCCTCTGGTGAGAATTAGCAGAGATCTGGAAAAGCTAGGGGATTACAGCCACAAAATCCTATGTCTCTAGCTCACTGTGGAGATGTGTGACGACACATCAGAAGGCCCATGACTGTCTGATACAGCTAGGAAGGAAGCAGAGTACCTTGGTGATGGAAAAGTCCAGACGGACGTAGACAATGACGGTAAAGAACAGAATGTAGAAGGCAGCCACGACCAGCAGAGGCTCCTGCAGCATGAGCACCTTGTTGAAGGTATAATGAACCTGGAAGAGCCGGGAAAAGGTGTCAGAAAAGGACCATCTCAGATCCATAGCCCAAAGCCACTGCTTTCAGCAGCTCCAACTACCATCAGCAGAGCCACTCACCACAATGTCCTGAATGTGCTGCTCAACCAGATTTTTCTTGTAGGCAACAATCACTGGACGGCCGAATGTGTCTAGGTAGGTATAATGCAGCTCATCTGCGGCACGGCTGATATCGTAGGGACTGTCTACCTGGATGTTCCTGGAACACACAGACACAGTACAGCCTCAAACACAGCACAGCAACATGAGAGTGTAGGCTGCAGAGCTCTAAGACTAAGGGCTATCAGAAGGCTAAATTCATACACTACTGCATCATTCTGTCTGCTACAGGTATCTGGCAATACTCTCCTGCAACTGCAAACTCACTGTCTGAAACCTGAAGCCCAGTCTCCCTCTTGCTCTCACAAGGATGGGTTCCCAGAGTGAACACAGCTTCCCAGTACGGCCCACCTAGTGAGTCTGCTAGGGACCTGAAGAGTGCCATGGGGGCTATTCCGAAAGCTCCCTCCTCACATGAACCATAGTCTCTTTTGGGACTAAGGCATGTGTATTACTTTCTGGCCAGGCCTACAGTCCCGAGAGGAATAGTAACAGAATAGTTTGGCTTGAAGGAACAACCCTCTTCCATGGACCAGAGCACATGTCATCGTGGTCATCAGAGTAGATATGTGAACCAAGAGACCATTCAAACACTGAAAAAAAACTAGGTAAGTGACAAAACTAAGCAGCTCACGCTGAAGACAGGAGCCCTGCAAGTGTCCTCTGCCCCCCACCAAATGGATTCTTCCCAACACCCCTGGTCCTTCCTCAGGTCAGTGGTTCTCGTCCAACATGCACACCAGGAGGACTGGAGCTTGAACCCAGGGCCTCATCAACAGGCTAGTGACCTGAGTTACATGGACCCAGACACTGCCTTCGTACTTCCCAACACCTGGCTCTTTAAGCAAACCCTCATTTTATCAACATCTCTTTCCCATGCTGCTCAAACTGACAAAAATCGTTAGCTCTTGTTTATTCCAAAAGACCTGAGACAGACCCAGGAAAGATTGGCGCCACAGCCGCTCTACTCATTCACTCTTTGTTAACATAGCAAAGTATACCAATCTTTTATCAGACACTTCCTACATGTAAGACCAGGAATGTAGCCCAGGCTGTGCTCCAACTCAAGACCCTCTCTGCTCATTTCCCAAGTCCTGGGATTACAGGTGTGCACCTGTTATCCTTACTGGTTTGTTGAGGCAACTCTGGCCTCTGTTCCAGATACATGGAGGCTCTATGTTGTTGGAAAGTGTGCTAACTAAATCGTGTGCCCTCCTCTGAATCTAACTTTTCTTTCCTAGTGTTAGTCAATGGTCCCATAGAAAGGTTTCTCAGTCAAGCTATTTAATGAGTATCCACACTCTACCCCTAGAACACAGGTCCCCCATGAGACACCAGGCACCAGGTGTAGAGGAAAGGAACAGTCACTTACTTGGCTCCCTCAGGCAAGATGATCTTCACCGTCAGAGAATCTATCACTTGCTCATCAAATACGTGGTCTACAAAGCGCATCTTCAGTGCATATTGGTCACCTGAGAATCACCAACAAGTACAGGCAATGGTGCAGACAGGAAATTACAAGCTATGAACTTTCTCTTCTTACACAAAGGGAGAGATGTTATCAAGAGTTCTCGGGCTGTGAGCTAGAGGTGACAGTGAGGGTTTTGGCTCTTCTCCACTCTCCACAGAAAGACAGAACTATAAACAATGTCAAAATCCTCTGGCACTTACAACACAGCATCCTTTTCAGTTCAGTTGTGCTTACTTGCAGATCACCCACCATAGATGGGCTTGTGGAGGTCAGGAGGAGGTGCATTCCCTCATAGGAGGAGGGTCATGGAACCCTCATCTGAGTAACTAGCCATGACTCTGAGACATTTGCATGAAATTATGCTGCAGTGCACATGTCAACCGCAGGGCCTCTCAGGGAGGGGCTGGAATAGAAAAGCCAATGTTCCAGCTTTAAGGTCCCCCACATCCCTGCCAGTAGCCCCTCTCTAGACTCTGTAAGTATGCCCAATAAACACAAGCTCCCCAGGTGTAAACTTTGATGGAATCTAACTTTGATTTGCCACTGGGCCCATAGATAGGGCCTAGTCCTTCCCATCCCAGGGGAAAAGTTCTCACAGTACATCGACATCCAAAAGACTCTTGTTTATTTGCAGGTCAGCAGTGTCTGTGCAGGAGGAAGCTAATGGCAACTAATGGGACTAAGTAGGAAAAAAACCTACAACAGTTAAGTTTCTCCAGAGAGCTAAGCTGCTGTGGGCTGTGCTCATTGCTAATACGATAGCCTGATGCAGAGAGAATAATGAGAGGAAGAAGGATGAAATGAGGAGCGTCAGGGAGATACAAGCCAGCCACCTGGCAAGCAGGACATGTAGAAAATGAAATGTCAAGCTATAAGCCATGTGGCAAAGCATAAATAAAAACATAGGTTATTTTTATAAGTTTAAGAGTTATGTGGTAAAAAGCCTGAGCTATTGGCCAAGCATTTATAAGTAATATTAAACCTCAGAGTCAATTATATGGGAAGCAGCTGCCAGGTGTTTGGGAAGAAGTGGGCAGGAGAGAAACATCTGATTACACCGAGCAAGCCAGCAGATGAATCCCCAAGGAACTTTGTGCCTGGCTCAGCAGTAGAGACAGGCCTGCAGAGTCACCAGGTCCTGGCTGTCTAACTCCTGAAGAATTCAAAGAGCTTCTAGAGCAGCCCTTCCCCACCCCTACAGCAGAACCAAGGACCTTACACATGCTAGACAAGCACCCTGCCACTGAGCTACAGCCTCAGAGACAAAGAAAGCTCAAAGGGTAAGCCACACATTACTGGATGTCACACAAGAGCAACAGAGAACTGAACCACAAAAAAAAGGTGTTCTAAGAAACCTTACCTCAAGTTCACAACAGAAACGAGCATTAGAATAGTTAAAGGCGCAGGCTAGGGAGACGACTTAGAAAGTAAGGACGATTACCACCAAACCAAATGACTCAAGTTCAATCCCTGCGACCCATATGGAAGGAAAGAATGACTTTCAGAAGCTGACCTTTGACCTTCACATGAATACTGTGCTAAAGGCGTGCATGAACACACAAATTAATGTAATTTTTTTAAAAGAGAGAGAACGAAAAAGGTATGTCTGTAATTCTAGCACTTAATAAGAGAGACGCTGTCTGGAAAAAAACAAAAACAAAGGGAGACGGAAGAAAAAAAAAAAGAAGCTGAGGCAGGAGGATCTCAAGTTCTAGGTCTATCTGGGCTTCAGAATAAGAAAGATAACTATCCTAAGAAAACAAATACTGTAACCCCACAATTTTGTCATCTCCAGTACTCGTCAGAACTAAAAATTTCCCTGTGAGATTAGACAAGAAATATACAAGCAAATGTACTGTAAATGCTCAATTTTTAAAAGAGAGATAATGGATACTGAGCCTCGTGACATAAGGGCACAGAAGATGGCAACCTCAGAGCAATGAACACCCCTAGTTCTCATATTCTAGGCTTAAATATCATTGTTACTAGAGCAAACTAAGGCTTCTTGGAGATATGGCTGATATGAGATCTGGAGCACAAGCTATACAAGTTAATCCCCCTCTCCTCTCTAAGATATGGTTTCTCTATGTATTCTTGGCTATCCTGAAACTCCATCTGTAGTCCAGGCTGGCCTTGAACTCAGAGATCTGTCTGCCTCTGCCTCCAGAGTGACGTAGGATTAAAGGTGTGTGCCACCACCTGGCAGAAGCTGATCTTTTTATAAGCTAGTGAAGAAGCTAAAAGACAAGGGCCATGTCAAAGATTGAGGAATGTAATTTGAAGAGGTACCTAAGTACGAAAGGAAGAGGATTATAAGCATCACTTAGGATACCAGCAAAGAAACAAATGAACCCTACACAACGTTTAATCTTTAATTTATAATTACGTAATGACTTAGGAACTGGTGCAACACCTGCCCAGTGCTCAATCCTAGCACAAAGAGAGGAGAAGGAAGGGACCCAAGTGTGACAGTTACCCAGTAAATAAGTGATGAATCCTGCACTGATTTTGACTTCCCCCATGTCAGCTGCAGCCCAGGAATCAAGGAAAGGGAGTCGTTATAAACTTTAATCAATACATGAAAAGGAATGGCATATTAGAGCAAAGACTTTTAGTCAGCACTAACAGTGGAGATGTAGGATCTGAGCAAACAAGACACCACATAGAACTGTGCTTTCTAAGGAAAGGGCACCCATTACTTCTAGTGAGGCCAAAGCTCACCCAGAACAAGAGTCAACTGAAAGCAGGACAGACAAAGGGTGTTCACTGTACTGAGTGAGCAATGAGCAACCCTAGTCCGCAGGCTGCAGCGCAAGAGATTCAAGTTCTTCAACAGATAAATTGTAAAAGAAATGGGGAAGAAATCTATAAATTGGGAGATTAACAAACAATTTATAAGGGCAAAATTTAACAAATAGTACCTAGAAATATATAAATGGCAACAAAAACACAAACAAAAACTAAGCCTTTAATCCTGGTACTCATGGGACAGAGGCAGGCAGATCTCTAAGTCTGAGGCCAGCCTGGTCTACAGAGCCAGCTCAAGGACAGCTGGAGATATAAAGAACCCAACCTAGAAAAATAAACAAATAAATATAAAAAATGACAGAATGATTATAATCATAGGCTCTGGATATTTACATAAAACCTTTTTTTAAAAAATGCTTTTGATTGGTTTTTTTTAGAGATGGTCTGGCTGACCAAGAAATACTATGTAGAGCAAACTGGCTTCTAACAACAGAAACCAGCCTTCCTCTGCCTCCCAAATGCTAGCATTAAATGTGTGTACCACTAAGCCTGGTCTTAAAACCTTTCCTTATTCCTGAACTATTTTTTTTAATAATCTCAAATTAAGAGCTTGGTGGGCCTCAGTAGTATTTGCTTGAATATGGGCACAGTCTCCACAACACTATACAAAAAATGAAGGGGACCTGTGAGTGAGTCAGGCCAGTTAGATGGCTCAGCAGGTAAAGGTGCTTGTCTTAATTCCATACCTAAGACCAAACAGGAGAGAACCGGCTCCAGCAAACTGCCCTCTGACCGCCACACGTGCTGTGGAGTGTGCAGACACAAACGTAAAAGAACATCAAAGAACTGACATAGCTCTGCTCACCAGCAGAAAGTGTAAATGGCAACTTACCCTGTGTGTGGACATTACATTTACAAGAGTAATTTATACCAACTGGCGAAAGCATGAGTACCTCAGCTTCTCAAGAACAGACAAGAGAATACTCTACTTACATGTTGTCCCTTTGCAATTCCCTTCTTACTGTGTCTAACACTCACCCAGATTATAGAGGTATTCATAGCTTGGGAGGTTGTAGCCAACAATGTAGTGTGTCTTCCATCCACCAAAGAGAGGAAATCGAGGCCGGATTTCCATTTCCACAGAGTCATCCAAAATAAGAAGGTGGCTGGTGGAAACATTACCAATCTCATCCCGGTAATACACATCCTGGGCAGCAGCAGGAAGGATGGTCTGCAAGAGAATAAAAATGCTGTCTAGAAACTCCAGAATCTCTGCAGAAATATGACCTAGTAAGCATAAAGCCTGCACCAGACCCCAGACAATAAGTCTTGTAAATTATTAACTTTTCCCAAGGTTTCAGAAAGGCTAGATATCATTTCTATTTCTCAAAGAATGATAAAATCTTCTCAATAGAAAACAAGATATTTGTGCATACTAAAATTATAAGAAGGACATTAAAGAGACATGAAATTGTATCAAATTGTTAGTGGTTCAATTTACACAGTTCTCCACCTAATGTGCTTATACATCTTCCAAGTGTACCAATGAGAGAGAATGTAACACATGTTCCCATAGTGATTGAGCATTTCTGTAATAGGTATGTACATGAAAATATTTGTAAGATTTCACTTAAAGCACATTCACTCTATTAATTTTTAATAGCTTGAGATGACTCTGAAGGAAGCCCATACCCATCCTTCTCAGCTGTCTTTCCATCCGAGAGGCTCTTTCATTCTCTTACCTTCATATTTAAAATCTGTATCACATACACATCAACACAATCACACAAGATAGTAAATGTAAGTTTTAGAGTATTTAACAAACCTCCAATCTGCTTCATAAAAACAAAACCAGCCTAAGACATGGTGGTACAGTTCTGCACTTGAAGCACCAGGGAGCTCAAGGCCATCTTCAGATACTTATCAAGTTAGAGGACAGCCTGGGTTATACCAGACCCAATCTTAAAAAGCAGCAGCAGGATGGAAAGATGGCTGAGCACTTAAAAGCACTTGCTGCTCAATCATGAAGACCAGAGTTTGGATCCCAGCATCCATGTCAGGCAGCTCACAAACGCCTGCAGTTCCAGCTCTAAGAGATCCAACACACTTCTAGCCTATTCAGGTAAGGGCTCATACACTCACACACATACACAAAGTAAGTCTATAAAACAAGGAAATGTTTAGGTGGTGGTGGTACTATAAATGTTTTTTTTCCTTTATTCAAATTTTCTAAAAAACAAAACCACCATTGTCTTGGGCAGTGGTTCTTAACCTGTGAGTGGCAACCCTCTTGGGGTCACAAACCATTTGGGGCCATCTAAGACCATCAGAAAACACAGATAATTACATTTCTATTTGTAACAGTAGCAAAATTACAGTTATGAAATAATAACAAAAATAATCTTATGATTGGGGTCACAACATGAACTGTATTAAAGGGTCGCAGCATTAGGAAGGTTCAGAAGCAGGTCTAGGACCAGACAGGCACAGTGGCATACATCTATAGTCCCTACGCTTAGAAGCCAAGGCAGGAGTTATCTTGAGTTCAGTGACACACGTCATTCCAGACTAACCCATGGTGCAGAGAAAATAAAGAAAGTGCTGTTTATATAAATACAGGACTCTATTTGTATAAACACAATTGCTTTTTCTGTAAAGATCCTTCTAATTAACACTGATACTCAACATCACCACTAGTTAATCCCCAAAAAGTAAAGAGCAAGAGAAAGAACAAACTGATAGAGATAGTTCCACAATGTCCAACTTGGTCACTCATACCTTAAAAGAACGAATGGAGGAGATGCCACTGTCAGGCTGTCTCTGGTAATCATAGCGGGAGAAAGGCCCCTTCAGCACTGCACCCGTGTGCTTCAAGTCCACATTTTCTTCCACAGCAATATTACCCCAGTGAGAAACCTCAATGACCCGGGTCATACTGGTGATGGTCAGAAAAGGGCTGTTGTTCTCATAGTGCACTTTAAAAGTATCCTAGAAGAAAAGAAGAAAACAAACAGTTTCAGTATATGGAGTGGGTTTTTTGGACTTATTTCTATGTATGTGTGTGCCAAATGTGTGTAGGTATCAAAGACCAGAAAGTGCTGGCCATCCTAAAGCTTCCATTATAGGAGGTTGTGAATAGTCAGATATAGGTACTAAGGGAAAAAAAACCTCAGAATCTCAGGAAGAGAAATGTAGGAGGATTGTGTTCTGTTCATTGTAAATAATTGTCCCCCTACTGTTTAATAATAAACGCTGATTGGCTGAAGGCAGACAGGAAGTGTGGGAAGCCAGAGAGACACAATGAGATGCCAATAGAGGCAGAGAAGTTAAAACGCTGCTCTGAGAAAAGGTACAAAGCTGCACGGCTAAACAAGATAAGAATCATGGGTTAGATTAAGCATCTGTGTATTTATGAGGGACAACAGGTCAGAATCTGAGGGCTAAGCTGAAAAGGCCAGAAACATAATACTACAAGAAGTATGTGCTCTTAACCACTGAGTCATCTCTTTAGTCCCTGGTTTTGTTTTGTTTCTGAGAAAGAGTCTTGTCCTCACTTTCCTGACAGACTGGTGACTGCTGAAATTATATATGCCTGTACCACCACTTCCACCTTTTTGTGGTCAATCACACCTATAATCCCAATACTCAACAGGTAGAGGCAGGAGGATCACCATGGCTTCCAGGGCCAGCCTGGGAAACAGAACCTGTCTTAAAAAATAAATACAAAAAAAGGCTATTCCAAGATATTTGTTTACACTGTGAAGATGTGTCTATACTTTGCCTCACCTACCTGAGGCACCTGGTTGTTTTGGTAAAGAACTGAATGGCCAACAGATGGACAGGAGAGGACGGGGGGGGGGGTCAGGCAGTGAGAAGGACTTGGAATGAATCTAGGCACATGGAAGATGCCAGCAGGACATGGAAAAAGTAAGATGTATAGAACAGAGGAGAGGTAAAAAGCCATGCAGCAGAACATAGATTAATAGAAACGGGTTAATTTAAGTTATAAGAGCTAGTTGGGACCAATCCTAAGCTAACAGTTTTCATAATTAACAATAAGGCTCCAGGTCATTATCTGGGGACTGGCAGTACAAAGCAGTTTGACAAGAAAATTCAACTCCATGAGGCCAGGTGTGGTGGCAGTTACTTTTAAACCCAGCACTTGAAGAGAGAGGAAGGCAGATATCTGAGTTTGAGGCCAGCCAGGTCTACAGTGGGAATTCCAAGATAGTCAGAGAAACCTTGTTTCAAAGGACATAAAAAATAAAATAAACAAAAATGAACAGAGGTCCAGCAGTCTCCACAGCCTTTACTCTAGATGATAAACATAAGCAACAATACTAGGTCTCAAGCGAGTCCAAGAGTCTGCATAATAAAGTACTGCCACCCAATAGCATAGCACTCAGCAGAACTGAGGTCAGCTTTGGTTTAATCTGTGGTAGGAGCAACAAGATGGCCCAGCAAGTAAAGGCACTTGCTGCAGCACTTTGGGACTCACACGGTAGAAAGAAATAACTACCAAAAACTGTCCTCTAGACATGTGCTGTGGTGCTCACAACCTCCCTCGCCTTCTCTCTCCTCTCTGAATATACATGGGTCAATGACAGGGTGCTTGCCCAGTACAGGAAGAACCTAGGTACAATGAGGCAAGAGGTTGGGGGTCTCTGGTCACTGAGTAATTCCAAAGCCCTTTTATGAACTTGCCCATAACTCTATAGAAAGAGAATATCAAATCAGAGTGTTAGAAAAATACCCTTATTTCTAAAGTCCATGAAGATAAGCAGACACATTTTGGAATTTTATAAACTCTCTTATTTTACCCTCTCACTTTCTAACCACATCTTTTAAGATTCAATTCAGAATCCTACTGAACAGCGCTAGTACTTTAGTAAGGATGGCAACTTCATGCTGCGGGAACCATAGGTACAGCTCACTGACAGAGTACTTCCTTAGCATGCCTAACCCTGGGCTCAACCCCAAATGCACTTATTTGTGAGCAGACTCAGACTCAAATACACACACACACACACACACACACACACACACACGCATGCACACCTACACACAGAAACTTGCTCTTATTTTAAAATGCTCATAATGTTTGTCTGTTTTTGAAACAAAGAATATGTAACCTTCCGGCCTCAACAATTCTGTCTCTACCTCCTGAGTGTTGCTTTTACAAGCAATTGTCATCATTCCCAGCTTAAAAATGCCTGAGCTGAGAATGGGAGCTCACATCTGTAATGGCACCTGCCTAGGGAGACTGAGGCAAGACTGCCACAATTTTCAAGGCCAGCCAAAGCACAGTGTCATCTTTTTTTTAATTTCATGTTTTGATTTGCATTTTTTACTTTAGAGAGTCTATTTCCAGGGCTAAAGAGAGGGCGGCAGTTAAAGAGCCCCCTACTGGTTGGCAGTTCACAACTACCCATAACTCTAGCTGCAGGGGATCTGACACCTCTATTCTCCAGGGACATCTGCACTTATTTGTACATACCCAACCCTCAATAACAATGTAAAAAAACTAATATATCTTCTTTTCTTTTTTGGTTTTTTCAAGGCAGGGTTTCTCTATGTAGCTCTTGCTGTCCTAGAACTAACTCTGTAGACCAGGATGACTTCAAACTCAGAGATCTACCTGCATCTGGCCCCCAGGTGCTTAAATTAAAGGCATGTGCCACCACTGCCAGGCTAAAGAAATCAAGTGTTAAAAACACATATACTGAAGGTTCCTGAATAAAACTGCTGAAAGAAAAAAAAAAAAAAAAAAAAAAAAAAAAACACATATACTATTTCTGAGCCAGGCATACTGGTGCATACCTATATCCTAGGACTTGGAAGGTAACAGACAGGATTGGGATTTTGAGTCATCCTCAGCTGTATAGTCAGTTCCCTAGGCTACATGAGACCCTGTCTGTCCCTTCCCCAAAATCTATTACTGAGAATATAAACAGCGAAGTGTGTATTATGGTATGTAGGGGAAAAGCAAAAGAAAACAAAACTCTAGCCATTCATCTATACAAGCTGACAAATAAGCCAAAGAACAATTCAGAGAAATGGCTACCAAAAGTACACAATATAGTTATTAAGCACAAGAGTTATGCAACACTTTAGATGACATGAGCTCAATAATAATATCTCCAGCTAAGCATGATGCTGCACACCTGCAGTCCCAGTTCTCCCGAGGCCGAGGCAACAGCCTGTGCTACAAAACAAGAATGGAATAAACTGGAGCCGGTGCTGTAGCTCAGTGGTAGAGTCTGCCCAGCATGTGTGAAGCTCTGGGGATAATCCTCAACTTGGCAAGAGAAGTCCAAGTGTAAGGTGAAGCAGGACTGCCATGGCTAGTACAAGGCTAGGTCGAGTACACAAGACCCTGTATCCTAAAACTTTACCCCCCAAAAAACTTAAAAGAAAAAAAAAAAAAAAAAAAAAAGAAGAAGATGATCATCACAGAAGGGGTTGGCAAGACTTTCAGAGCCAGAGGTTAGGGAAAACTAAACCAAAACAGTGTCTTCTAGACAGTTGACATGACCAGATTCCCAGCAGCTGCAGCTGCCTGCATAGGAACGGCACAAAGGCGAGCCAGTCAACATTCTAGCTGGAGTGGGAAGGCGTTCATGAGCACCACCCCTAAATGAAGAGCCAGGGCCATTGTTCTTGGTAGGTGACCACAATTTGCTCCCACAATCACCTCAGTTTCTCTCTCTGTCCATCAATAACCTGCCCAGCATACCTCACTGCCCTTCTCCCATGATGCCTACTTTCTGGCCTCTAACTCGGTTCTCAAGAGGAAGTTAATGGGACTAAGAGTTACTTCAAAATAGGTTTAGAACAATTTCATAATGCCACCCAGTACAAATCATCCAAGTCTGGCAGTGATGGCCTCTGAAACCTACCTGACTATAGGCAGGGATGTCTTTGAAAGGTCCATAATCCAAGACGTCCTCAGATCGTGTGGGGTTCCCCAGTTTGGTGTAGCTTTCCACATTTCGGGAGGCAAGCTTCACTCGCATGCTCTGGGTCTTTGTTGGATAAGGAGAGTAGAAATAATGGCTGCCCTCAAACACCACAAACTGTTTCTCTGACTGAGTTATCTGAGTCGGATATGGATGAAGCACATGGGTGTAGACAGTTTCCACAACAACTGAGATCTTGGACCCAGGGTCAAGAGCAACCGGAAGCTTGACGGTGAAAAATCTCCCACTGAAGGAAGAAAGCAAGAGAATTAAATTAAAGACACTGGCCAGGCATGGTGGCCCACACCTTTAATCCCAGCACTCAACAGGCAGTTGCAAGCAGATCTCTGAGTTCTAGGATAGTCTAGTCTACATGGGAAGCTCTAGAAAAAAACAAGACTAAAGATGCTGAAAACAGCTAATATTTCAAAGCCACAGTAAATTCTATATTCAAGATAAAAACTATCACCTTTAATATAATAACTTAAGCCTTTAAAGACAAATGTCCAGATGTTCATCCCATATTATTTATAATAGCAAGAATGTAAGAACTACCAGAACAGGTCAAGTGACAGACCTCAAATCCCTACACTTGAAAGATAAAGGCAAAAAGAGCAAGAATTCAAGGTTATCCTTAGTGACAAAGGGAGCCTGAGGTCAGTTAGAGCTACACGAGACTGTTTCAAAAAACAGGTGGCCAGAGACATGGCTCAACAGAACAAGCAGTGACTTTTCCTTCAGAGACAGATTTAGTTCCCAGCACCCACATAGCAGCTCACAACTCTCCAGTTACAAGGGGATCTGATACCCTCTTCTAGCCTTCGCAGGTACTACATACAAGCGGTGCACACATATACAAGCAAAACACCAACACACACACACACTTTCTATTTAAAATGCTTATGGGCAGGGAGATGTATCAGTGATAAAGGGCCTGCTGTCAATCCCCCAGACTCACATGGTCGGAGAGAACCACTACTGCACATTGTCCTCTGACCTCCACACACCAGCTATGGCATGCATACGAGCTGACAAGTCTGTAAGCTAAGCAATCTCAATTTCCTAAGTCATGAAATGAATGTTTGTTAGACCCAATATGACATTAGTAAAAACTTGAAGGCTTTTAAACATGTTCCCATGGAATTTATCCTCAATGATTAGAACGTGAACTTCATCATACAGAACTCACAGCACTGCACATCATATTGCTATGTAAAGTTCTCAACCAAGCTCTAAGCTCTCCATCTTCTCCTCCTCCAACAGTCTTATCCTCTTCTTGGCTTCAAGTATCAGATCTGCTTCTTTGTTTACTGCTGGTCCTGAGCAAGCAATGTTCACATTTCCTCATCAGCTCTGCTGACAGCCCAGTCAATTCAACATTCCAGCACCATTCCCAACAGTCCTCTGTTCACAGCACTGCCATGTAGCCAACTCTGAGCTAGACAACTAGGAGATTTTCTGATATCTCCGCCTACCCTACCTATCCCAAATATCTGGTTAGTCCACCTTAGAAATGCCTCTCAATCTGTTACCTTTTCCCCTTAATTTTGGTTTCCCGTACTTCTAGGTTGTTGTCTTCTTCATCTTCTCCCTTTACCTATAACAGAAAAAGAATAGTTTATTCTTTTTAATATTTCCAAGTTCTAAATTTTTTAAAAAAGATTTATTTATTTATTATGCATACAGTATACAGAAAGGGGTACCAGATGTCATCACAGATGGTTGTGAGCCACCATGTGGTTGCTGGGAATTGAACTCAGGATCTCTGGAAGAACAGTCCCTGCTCTTAGCCCCTGAGCCATCTCTCCAGCCCCCCAAGTTCTAAATTTTGAGCCAACTATTAACCAACTAGTTTGAATGAGAATGTCTCACAAAAGCTCATGCTTAACTTGTCCCCCAGTTGGTAGAACCATTTGGGAAGGATTCTGAGGTTTGCCCTTTGTGATGGTTTGAATAGGAATGGCCCCACAGACTCGTTGGAATGCTTGGCCCAGCGGGAGTGGCACTATTAGGAAGTATGGCCTTGTTTAAGGGAGTGTGTCACTGTGAAAGCCAGATTTAAGATCTTATATGCTCAAGCTATGCCCAGTATGCCATAGTCACCTTCTGCTGCCTGCAGATCAAGATGTAGAACTCTCAACTCATCCTGTAGCACCATATCTGCCTGTACATCACTATGTTCACCATAATAATAATGGACTAAACCTCTAAAACTGTAAGACAGCCAGCCCCAAGTAAATGCTTTCCTTATAAGAATTGATATGGTCATGGTGTCTCTTCACAGTAACAGAAACACTAACTAAGGCACCTTTCTGGGAGGATGTGTGTCACTGGGGGGGGGGGGCTAAGAGGTTTCAAAAACACTCCAGTCACTCCCAGTGCCCCCTGCTTGTAGATCAGCTGCTGCTCCAGTCACCTGCCATCTGCCACCTCTGCTCTAACCCTCTCAAACTGCAAGTGCTATAAATCCTTCTTCCTGTAAGTTGTTTTGGTTGTGATGTTTTATCACAGCAATAGAAATGAAACTAATACAACAACTTTCTTACAACATTTCCATTAAAGTAACTTTTCAACGTGTTTTCTTTTTCTTGTGTGTGTGTGTGTGTGTGTGTGTAGACTGAGGCAGGATCTCTCCTACTGTTTCTGCCATGGTGGGTGCTCCAAGTTTACCAGCCTACAAGCTTCCAGGTCATCCTTTTGTCTCTGCTTCCGACTGAAGGTGCCAGTGCTGACATTACTGATGTGGACCAGTGCACCAGGCTTTTTATAGGGGCTCGAATCTCAAATTCCTACCATCAATCAGGCTTGCACCAGGAGTGCCTTTACAAACCCTCCCTGCCAGCCTTCTCACTGGCCTAGAAGTCTGTTTGTAGTGCTGGGGATTGAAAGCAGTGCCCTATTCAGGCCAGCCAAATACCTTTACTAGTGTGAGTCATATCCAACCCAACAATCTTTTTTTTTATCTGAAACATAAGATTTACCTGAAACATCACCAAAGACTTACTGGTACACAGAGAAAGTCCTATAAACATCCTATAAACATTTTCCTGAACAACCAAATACACATAAAGACCTTATCTCCATGTTTACTTCCCAAACGTTCCAAGGACTTCCTTCTGAACATTTTCTATTTTATAACAAAATATCTGCAAGTACAAAATATAAGAAAACAACAGAAGCTCCATCTGTGGCCAAAACTGTTGGCAGCAGCAGCACAGGCCCTAGGGGAAAGAGCCCTCCCTGGAAGTCTCTGTGGTACACTGTGCACTCTTATTCTTTACTCCACCAGATTGTAACCAGTTCAACTCCAGAAGGCTGCTGAGGCTTCCTGAGGAGGTTTTATCTGGAGTCAGACTGTCAGTCTATATGGAAAACATACAGGTACTCCACAACCCTTAACCAGACTAATGTAATCCCCACCAAAAAAACCAGACTATTTTCTAGGACTGAACCAGTATTCCCAACAGAGAACATAAAGCCCTGAAGAATAATTATGTGTAGTGCTGAGCTGAGACTGCACTCATAGCCTGGTGCAGCCAAGCCTGTGCTTTACCACTGCACCACACTCCAACCCCACAGGAAAATTGGTGACTTTTGTTTTGAGACAGTCTGACATAGCCCAAGCTAGCCTCAACCTCCCTTTAGGATGACCTTGAACTATTATCCTTATGCCAACTGCTGGAACTATATAAGCCATCATCACCATATCCTGACTCCAAAAGCAATTTCTTAAATATTATTTTTAGTATTTCAGGAAGCCCCCAAAGTAAATCATCCTAAATGATTTCACAGGTTTGAAAAAAAATCCACTACTTTTACTAGAATCTTACCGTAAGAATAACATTCTAGCACACTCATGCTTATTCAGAACTCTTTGTTGATGTACAGCTTACTTATATTCATGAAAAATACTTATTAGTTAGTAAAAGGTAAGAGAAAGCCAGGCATGGTGGTACATAATTCTAGTCCCAGTACATGGGATAGAGAAGCAAGATGATTCGAAGTTCACGGTCATTTTTGGCTATCAGGGTTCTGGAGGCTGCAACAGGAGGAGCCTAAGTAAGTTCTAAGACAGTCTTAGGGCTACACAACATGACCCTGCCTCAAAAGGTAGGAGAACTACATAATCACTACTATCCTTCTACCTGTTCCTAAAAGGGTTCCCGCAATCCATCCAACTTCACCCAAATTTCCAAGGCAGTATGTGCTGTTACATTTATCATTCAGCAGATTCTCACCAAAGGAAAGAGTAAAGCGGTTCATATATATATTCAACTTGTCTCCCACCAGAATTAACACAACTGGGCAGAACTGAATCATAAGACCTAATCTCATGTCAAGGCCAGAAAGAAGAAGGCAATAATGCTGGAACAAACAGGATATGGAACAAATTAAGACTTTCATTTGTGCGGCTAATAGCTCCAAGGCCAAACACTTCCACAGCCATGTAACACCTATATCTCAAAAGGTTGCTATAAAAGTGGAGAATGTACTTAAAATACCTGCCTCAACTTTTTCTTTTTAATGTGCATCAGTGTTTTGCTTGCACATATGCCTGTGCACCCTGGAACTGGAGTTCCAGATGGCTGTGAGCCACCATGTAGCTAGGAATTTAACTTGGATGCTCTGTGTCCTTAACTACTGAGCCATGTGGGGTGACCCAACTTGTATGCATTCTTGACCTCCAGGCTATGATTATATTGTGATCTGATTATATTGTGACCTCATTAAGTTATGGCTGGCTTTCACAAAACAGGACTGAACATTTAAAACATTCAAAGGTGGCATTGTAAGTTAAATGAAGTCATGACTGTCTTTCCAGAAACATTTGAGGAAAACTGTATTTCGGATAAACAAGGGTTCAGTGTGAGGGGACAGGAGTAATTTCAGAGAATTTACAATTTATAAGCCCAGCTTTATAGCTCCACATAGTCAAAAGAACAAACGTAGTGTGCTTAGAAATGTGATACTGTAATAACTAGTCTCCTCCTAATAAACTGGGTAATCACTTAATGAATGTAGTTTAATGAAACAGTAATAAAAAGCAACCTGTGTGGATATTCCCTCTATTCCCAAAACCAACGATTTCTTTCCTTTAAAACTGTAAAAGTGTGTTCACAGGAAGGCACAGGACTGAGGTGCTCCAATGAGAGGCGATGCGGAGGCAGAGAGATGTGAGTTTCATCTTTCTGTACAGCACAGGGGTTTGATTATTTACAATGTTTTTAAATGACTGATTTATTTATTTTATGTGCATTGGTAGTGTGCTTGCACATATGTCTGTGTGAAGGTCTTGGATCCTCTAGAAGTGAAGTGAGAGACAGTTTGTGAGCTGCATGTGGGTGCTGGAAATTGAACTCAGAACCTCTGAAAGAGCAGCCAGTGCTTTCAGACCACTGAGCCATCTCTCCAGTCCCGATTATTACTTGAAAGATTTTTCAAATGTGACCACTAAGTAAGTGTTCAGCAGCAGCTTTTAGAGGTTTGCTACATCAACCGGTGTAACGACAAACGTGGGTACTAGAAACCTGTTATATTTCCGAACTACAGAGAACAGACTACATCGGTCAGACAACTGCATTCTGGTAGTAAGTAATTTCGATTTAACTCACTGGTGGTCCTTACTGGAGCACATCCAGGTGACAGGGCAAAAGCTAGGTGCCCGAAGCACCACAGCAAGACGTTCCGGAGGTGTGAAAAGTGGTCGCCAGGGGACCGAGGGGTAGCCTCGGGCTCCGAGAGCTGCCACGTGGGCGGCGCCCGACGAAGCTCCGAAGCTCGTGCTGACGTGTACGAGTGGCCGCGGCGGACCCCGACCTCTCCGCTGTCCCCTCCACACCGGACAACCAGACGCCTCGTGGATCCTTAACGCCCTCATCATCCCAGCCCCGGCCTCGCCAGGCTCCCCAGGTCCTTCAGGAATCCCGTGCGCGGCCTCACCGGCCCCTCTCTCCGCTCACCTGCACGCCGAGGTGCGCCAGCCGCGACTCGAGTTCCGGCTCCAGAGCCAGAACGAAAGAGCTAGCTCGGGATGTGGAGCCGCCGCCCGGGTGTGCCAGGACCACCTCAGCCGTCACCTTGGCCAAGTGGCTGCTCAGATCCACCGTGCGCTTCACGTCCTCGTTGACCAGCGGCGGAGCCTCCGAAGAGGCGCTGCCGGGCGCCGGGGCCAAGGCCCCGAGCCACAGCAGCAGCAGCAAACCGACCGGCGCCTCCATGACCGCGAGCTGAGCGCCGGCGACGTGCGCCCCGCCCCCCCGCCACGGAGCAACCGCTGATTGGACAGCAGCAATACAAGATGACTGGACCCCGCCAGAAAGGACCCCGTCTCCAAGGCAACCGGGCAATCGCGGGGCGCCTGACTGAAAATCTTAAAAGAAGAGGCCTACTTGTTGGGGTGCAGAGCTTTACTACTAGGATGAAACTTTAATGTCATATGGCAGAAAGGCAAGAATGGGTCTCCCTGCTGCAAGCCCCGTTATAAAGGCGTCTTGAAGATGGATTCCTTTGGTACAATCATCTCCTAAAGTCAGACTGAAGAGTTAATGACTTAAAACAATGAACCTCAAACTAGTACCGTATCTCTGTTCAGCATACTGGTAAAACACTCTCTGACAAGGAAGCCAGTATATTAATGAGAACATCCGCTGGCATTACTGGGCCTTAAAACCATTAATTAATTTTAAAAAACACTGGTCAATCTTTCCTCCCCAAAAGTTTCTCTTTCACCCTAGAAAACCTCCAAACCCCCTACACCAACTCAGGTATACAGGCTCCACTGCCCTTCATTTATTTGCTCTGACTGAAGAACCATTCTGCTTCTCTTTCATTTCCATGTTGCCTCTATTAATCCCGATTTAATGAACACTCCCCAATATTGTTGCTTGAAGGATTTAGTTTCAATGTAAATTTTTGCAGGAAATGGAAATATTCAAACAATAACAGCAGCTAATGGAAAGAGAAGGAAGGGAAGGACATGCTCCTCCCTACAGAGCAGAAGTCAGAGACAATTTTTTTTTTTTACTCTTCCCAACTTAAAAATTATGAAGTTAGGTGGCTGGAGAGATGGCTCAGCAGTTAAGTGCATTGTAGAGCACCCAGGTTCAACTCTCAAAATCCACATAGCTGCTCACAACAATAAGTCTAGTTCTAGCGGATCTCTTCCCCACTGTCATTGCAAGAACATTGCACAGACAAAACACCCAGACATATAAAATAATATATATTTTGAAATAACAAAGTTATTATTGTGAGTATTAAGAGGGGAGCTAGGTAGATAGCTCAGTCATAAAAATCTTGCCACACAAGCGTGAAAACCTGAGTTTGATCGCTAGAACCTGTGAAAAAAGCCAGGTGTAATGATACACCTTGCAATCACAGCACGAGAAGTCAGACAGGCACATTTGTTTGCTACCTGGAGTCTGCAGTCCAGCCTAGCCTACTAGCTGAGTTTCAGGTCAGTGGGAGATCCTGTCTCAATACCAGCTTTTCTGTGTGCCCATTTGTCCAACCATGCATATTTTCTTCATTCTCTCACTGCCTTACTCAAGCCCACCCCTCATGCTGGATATGACACATGCTGGTTATTGTTATGGTTCATAGATATCACAGCTAGGTAGGGCACTAATTGCTTCCCTTCCTTGGAAGCTTGTGGGATATTGCTCTTGTACACTGTAAAGTTGTTGCTCATATTGATTAATAAAACACTGATTGGTCAGTAGCAAGGCAGGAAGTAGAGGCAGAACAACCAGACTACGAGAATTCTGGGAAGAGGGAAAGGCAGAGCAGGAGATGCCAGCCAGATGCAGAGGAAGCAAGCTGAGAATGCTGCACTGAAGAAAAGGTACCAAGCCACATGACCAAACATAAATAGAATTAGGGGTTAATTTAAGAGTAAGAGCTAGGGGCTGGAGAGATGGCTCAGCAGTTAAGAGCACCGTCTGCTCTTCCAGAGGACCCGGGTTTGATTCCCAGCACCCACATGGCAGCTAACAACTGTCTGTAGTTTCAGTTCCAGGCAAATAATTAAATAAATAAAGTTTAAAAAAAAAAGAGTAAGAGGTAGATAGTAAATGCCTGAACTATTGGCCTAGCAGTTACTATAATATCAAGCCTTCAAGTCAATTATTTGGGAATCAACTGCTGAATATTGAGTATTTGGGAGTTTCTGACTGGGACAGAAATTTCCAACTACAGAAGCTTGCAAAGGAACTTCTATACTATGAAAGCTAGTTTTCAGAGAATATTTTTATAATAATGATTGATGCTGGTAAGCCGAGCTCCCTATGAGCAGTACTACCCCTAGGAAGGTGGTCCTGGGCAGCCCATAAAGAGCAAGCCAGTGAGCAGCATTCCTCCAAGGCCTCTGCTTCAGTTCCTGCCTCCAGGTTCCTGCCTTGAGCCCCTGCCCTGACCTCCCTCAGTGATCAACTGCACTGTGGAAGTACAGGCCAAATAAGCTCTTTTCCAACAGGAAGCAAATATGAACAATTTTAAGTATTTATTTTTATTTTGTGTCACATGTGTGTCTGTGTTTACAGTAGGGTTTTCTATGTATCCCAGGCTGACCTAGGACTCACTGTATAGCCCAGGCCACCCTTGAACTCATAGCAATTCTTCCATCTCAAAGTGCTGGGACCATAGGCCTGTACCAACTTCCCTCCTCAGAATTCTATCTTGGCACTGCCACCTTCTTCTTCTTCTTCTTCTTCTTCTTCTTCTTCTTCTTCTTCTTCTCTCTTTCTCTCTCTCCTTCCCCCTCTAAGCCTGTGGTAGCCTTGTAAAATAAGATGGAAGGAATAATGGTGGAAGTGGCCTGGCGCTCTCTGGGGGTAGAGAAGGTGTGACAGCTCCTCTGAAACCCAATTCCTGTTGCTGTTTAACCCACCAGCTATTCCATGGGAGAGCGCACGGAGGAAGCATGTCTTGGGTTTTGCCCCAGAAGCATTTGTGGGAAACAACAGTCAGGATCTTTAAGCACCTCAGTGACCTGTGGTGTTGATAAGAGTTGGGGCAAAAATAACAAGCTGATTAAAGCATCTTAAAGTGGAAGAGGTGTTTGGGATCTAAAGCCTGCACATGCGTAGAACTGGGCACAAGCACTGGAATACACATGGCTGTAAGATCTGACAGGCTGACCTTTTGGCTCTGTGCACACTGGAAGAATAAGATAGAATTGTAAACTCAAGAACTACCTGTGCCTTGTCCAACATGGCTTGGTTCTGATAGAGTTTACTGAACACTGCAAGAGAAGAGGTCAGCCAGTGGCTCAGTGGATGAGCTGTAAGCATCTGGGAGGAGGAAGCAGCAGCCTACACTTTCTGTACACTTCGTCACTTGCACACAAAACCAAGGAAGGCTTTGCCATTAGTCTTTGTCAATAATGTCCACAGACTCAGGCCTTCATTCATTCCTTACACATTCATTCAAGGCTTCCCCCACTCCCCATGCATCTAGGCATCATAGGTAAGTAAGTTTCCATGTGCTCACAGAACAATGTTGGGAGATTTAGTAATTCTAAGCATTTAAAGAAGTCTCTCCTCAGTAATTTTCTGGTCATTTAGCTAACTGGTTTTTTTAAAAAGATTTTTATTTATTTACTATATATTATATAGAAGAGGGCACCAGATGTCATCAAAGATGGTTGTGAGCCACCATGTAGTTGCTGGGAATTGACCTCAGGACCTCTGGAAGAACAATCAGTGCACTTAACCTCTGAGCCATCTCTCCAGTTCCTTAGCTAACTGTTTAAACTGTCCAAAGAAAAATAAAACTAGGGGCTGTGTGTGGTTGTGCACATATTTAATCCCAGCATTCTGGAGGCAGAGGCAAGTGAATCTCTGTGTGTTCAAAGTCAGCCTGGTCTACAGAGTGATCAAGCCAAGGCTATGTAAAAGGAGATCCTACCTCAAAAGGAAGAGGAGGAGGAGAAGGAAGAGGAGAGAGAGAGAGAGAGAGAGAGAGAGAGAGAGAGAGAGAGAGAGAGAACAATGCTGTTAACATTACTGAAAAAGACAGACTGAAGATACAGACAGTACAGACAGTGGGCTGGAAGGATGGCTCAGTACACAAGAGCACTAGCTGCTCTTGAAGAAGTCTCAGCACCACATGCTGCTCACATTAGCAATTCTAGTTCCAGGGGATCTGGCACCCTCTTCTGACCTCAATGAGTATCAGGTACAAATGTGGTACATAGACATACATGCAGGCAAAACATTTGTACACGTCATGTGTGTGTATGTGTGTGTGTGTGTGTGTGTGTGTGCTTGTGCATGCTCGCCTGAATGTGTGAATGTGCAATTCGTTTGCATGACTGCAGGCAAGCATGTATGCATGTGTCAGAGTGCAATATCAGGCATTGGTCCTCATCTTCCCCTTGATTTGAGACAGGGCCTTTATTGCTTTCCAGCTGCACATGCCAGGCTAGCTGGCTCTCAGGCTTTTGGGGTTCTTTTGTCTCTACCTCCATCTTCCTGTAGGAATGTTGTGATGACAAAATATTTAGCTTTTATGTGATTTCTGGAAATCCAAACCCAGGTCCTCATATTTACATGGCAGGTGTTTTTACACACCTTTGCACCTTTTTTGGTAATTCACATACACTATCCAAAATGTTTCCTCTAGGTTGCACTCAGATCTTTCCAGGTCTCAAATATGTAACAAATAAATGTTCAGATTCTCCCAGCACTTGGGAGGCAGAGGCAGGTGGATCTCTGTGAGTTTGAGGCCAGCTGATCTACAGGGCAAGTTCCAGAACAGTCAGGGCAACACACAGAAACCCTGTCTCAAAAAGCCAAAACAACAAATAAATGTTCAGACTCTTTCTTCTTCTGATCCTTCATAAGGATTTCTACATTTTTCTCTTTTACTTCCTCCTCTACTACATTACGTTATGGGAGCTAATGTCTTACTTTGTTTCCCTAGATGGAAATATATATATATACACACATATATCTATATATAAAGAATTTGACTCATAGCTGGACATAGTGACTCACTCTTATAATCTCAGCACATAAGAAACTGAAACAGGAGAATAACTATGAGTTACAGTGAGTTCCAACAGTGAGTTAGTGCACCCTAAGCAAAAGAGTGAGATCTTATTTCAGAAACAAACAATAAGCACTTTTTCTGGCGTTTGCGGGCATCATGGGATGCATATATATATGCAGCCAAAACAGACACATAAAATCCTTTTAAAAAAAAAAACAAAAAAATCTGGCACTGTAACTAAAAACTCGTTAAATATCGCAATGGTAAAGGCGAAAGCCTGCAAAGCTAGTTCAACCAAAGTTTAGCCAAGTGCGTGAAGAGGAAGCGCATCGGTTTTGTTCCCGGAAAACTTTTGCAATGTTCTCAACTCCGAGCCAGGAACTTCAAACAGACAAGGCCCCGCCCCGACGGGCCACGCCCCCATCCGCTGAGTAATCTCAGCCTGAGTGGAAACTCCTGACTCCAGCTGGTAGATTTCAATAGTCCAGACTGACCCGGAAGCAGAATTCCCAAGTCAAAGACCGCACACCAGATAAAGCACGGCCGCCAGGGGGTGTGCAAGCGGCCGTAATGTTGTGCAGTTCCTCTTTAAACCAGGCTTGCCAGCCGCTTCCTGCCTGAGTATGGAGAGGGATCTCTGCTTCTGAGAAATGCAGAGATTCCACCCACCGAGCCACCCCTGGGAGTTTCTGTAACTAAAGTCGGAGGTGACTTAGAGGAGAATATGGCGATACCACGCCCCAAAGCTGAGGGGTGAAGCCTGGTGTCCTAGCTGTTGTGCTTGGGAGCCAGGAGTGCGAAAGTACCACTCTGTGTGGCGTCATGGCCATGTTCCTTGCACCAAGTTGAGGGGGTCTCCAGGAACCACAACTTGGCTGCAGACAATCTCCCTTTTCCAGTTTTCAGCCGCAAATCGAAACCCAGCATGAAGAAAGAAACCCTTTCAGCGGAAATCCCTAACCCTTAACAGTGCAGATCAGTGCTTTATACGCTGACATGGAGCTGAGGCAGTTTAGGAAGCCAGGGCAAATTAAGGGGCCATGGAAGAGAAAGGGACTTTTTACCTGGAGTCCCCTGACGGTCAAAAATTGTGATACAACAAAATTCTCTTCAATTACCTTTACAGGCGATTTTTTAAAAACTATTTATTTATATTTATTTTGCCTTAGTGTTTGCCTGGAACTGGGAACTGGAACTACAGACAGTTGTGAGCTACCATGTGGGTGTTGGGAATTGAACCCCGGTTCTCTGGAAGAATAATCAGTGCTCTCAACCGCTGAGCCATCTCTCCGGCCCCAGGCGATTTTTATTAAATAGGAATATTTCGTAGAATGTTATGATAGCTGGGTTGGTGGGGCACCCATAATCCCAACACTGGGGGAGACAAAATCAGGATTGTAGTGAGTTTGGGATTAGCCTGAGCTTCAGAGTGTGGCTTTGTCTCAATCCAAAAAGGAAGACTCAAGGTTTTAGAATCCTTAGCCTTAAACTTTACCAATGTTTCTCAACTTGTGTATCATGACTCCTTGGTGGGGGTGTCAAATGATTCTTTTCACAAGGATCACCTAAGATGATCTTCATAACAGATATTTACGTTAAGATTCATAACAGTAGCAAAATTACAGTTATAAAGTAGCAATGAAAATACTTTTATGGCTGAGGGTCACCACAGCATGAGGAACTGTATTAAGGGGTTGCAGCATTAGGAAGGTTGAGAACCACTGAATGTAAAATATGATCATTGCCATTTTAACTTATCTGTTTTGAGAGGTTACATGTAGCATAAGTTGGCCCTGACTCTGTATAGCCAATGACTTTCCAGCTCCTGAGTGCTGGGAATCAGGTGTACGCTGCCACACTAGCTTCATTTGATTTTACTTTTTGAGACAGTTCTTCATACTAGCCAAGGCTGGCTCAGGCTGGCCTCTGTCTCATGCTTCAAGCAATCCCAATGTTAGGATAATAGGTATGATCCACCACACCTTGATTTATCTTCAAGTTTAAATTTTGAGTATTCTAGCCTAACAGAACTGATAATCTTAGAAGATAATTAGCCTTATTTACTAGTCAAAGCACGATCTAACTTCAATGTAACCATTATCACAAGATACTTTTGACATTTTGGAGCTGTGTTTTTGTCCTGTCAGCCCGTTTTGTTCTGTCCAACCCACCTCAGAAACCACCGTATGGTCATATTTACCCCCACCCCCAAAAGATAAGGGAACAAAGTTCCTTAGAACACTTTGAACAGTGCACTTTCAAAAGTCGCCCTGTGTTGGGCTGGAGAGATGATTCAGTGGTTAAGAGCACTGACTGCTCTTCCAGACTGGGGTTCAATTCTCAGCACCCCCATGGCAGCTCACAACTGTCTGTAGTTCCAGTTCCCAGTTCCAGGCAAACACCAAGGCAAGTAAATAAATAAAGTTTAAAAAAAAAAGTCTCCCTGTGTTGAGAAAGCCATGTCTATGTATGTATGTATGTATGCATACTGTCCTCCTAAGCCTGTTTCTCTCTCCTAAAATGTACAAGTTTAAATGTACCCTAAGTGCCTCCACTTTTTTTCAAGATTCAGTTGCCCTGGAACTCACTATATAGACCCACCATCATTCCTAATCTGAAACATTTTTTTATATAAACTCCAACTCTGCTTTATACCAAATTATCCTGAAATTCTCTCTGCAGCAAGTGAAGAGACCTGGCTGCAGGGCACTAGCCATATGGATCTTGTAATGTACAAGGCCCTGTTAGACCCATAGGGCAACACAAATCAGGAGAGTGGATACACACTTGCCATCCCAGCACTCAGAAGGATCAGGAGTTGAAGGTCATTACCAGCTGCATAGCAAGTTCAAGCCAATCCGGGCTATAAGAGACTCTGTCTCAAAACCATTATCATTAGGATCTGGAGATATAGTTCACATGGTGGAGTGTTTGCCTAGTTCTACATAAACTAGGCATAGTGACATAAATTATCTACATAGCAAGTTCTGAGCAAACCCAGGTTACACAGTGAGACCCTGATCCCCCCTGCAAAAAAAATTGAAACAAAATGATCAAATCAAAACAAAAAATTCTGACTCTACCTGAGTGGAAGCCTCTGGAAAGAACTTAAGTTACCATTTGAAATAGGGTTGAGCTGTATTCTCCTCTCTTCTCCACTGTTGACAGAACCCATTCCAAAGTGTATTCAAGCAAAACACAGGAAAATGTGCATGGATAGACCATTGTTTGAGTTTAGACAGAAAGGCCTACACAGGTGAGGATATTTATGAGCTCCTGTTGCACTCTCTCTCCAAGAAGTGCCCAACAGAAAGACAGTTAAAAGGACAGTTTACATCTGAGATCAAGTCTTATGAGGTTTATAAATTATGATGTTTTTATTGCTGTTGTTTGGTTTTTCCAAACAGAGTTTCTCTGTGTAGCTGTGGCTGTCCTGGAACTACTCATCCTGTAGACTAGGCTGGCCTCGAACTCACAGAGATCCACCTGCCTCTGCCTCCTGAGTGCTGGGATTAAAGGTGTGTGCCACTACTGCCTGTCAAAGATCCAGTTCTTAACACTGGATCATCTTGCCTCTCTCTGACCTGTCCATTCGTGAGTTGCTGTTTCCCTTAAATTGCAGGATTGCAGATCTGACAGATAAGCATCCTGAAAGGCAAATGGACTTTGGCCCATAAGCCTGCACTTACATTTCCAGAAGAAGGAGTCTCCTCAGCACCAGAATGGTGGCTGTAGACCACTACCCCACCCAAGCAGCAATAACATCTTTGAGTCCTACAACTGACCTCTACAGAGTCCGTCATCTCTGGCCCTTTTCTTCCTCAGTAGCCTTAAGATACAGGCACAGTGAAGGTTACGCTCCTTTTCCTTTTCCATCACCTTTCCTGCCTGTTTTTCTTTCATGGTAAAGAGAAAAATCTAGTCAGTTAGGATCCGCTGAGTCTGTCTTTTCTTCTGGGCTTCTAAATGTAGACAAAACACATCTGAAAAGGTTAATGATACAGGTCGCAGGAAGGTTAGTTATGTAGTACATGCTGCCAGGAATACAAATCCGAGTGACCACCTGTGCCCTCTTAGAAGTTACATGTAGTTATTTGCAGGGAGAGAGAATGAGCAGGGACACGAAGATCTCCCTGACAACTACGCCTGTGCCTTTCTACTGTACACATGCCTGTAGCTTTTCAGGTGGCAAATCCTTTGGATTTAGTATTACATAAAGCTGGTAGCATTAAATTAGAGTTGGAGCCTAGTTCAGACTTAAAATCACTTGGAAAAGATGCTTCCAGTGCTTAAAAAATAAAGTAGTGGACTAGAGAGGTGTCTCAGAGGTTAAGAGCACTGGCTGCCCTTCCAGGGGTCCTGAGTTCAATTCCCAGCAACCACATGGTGGCTCACAACCATCTGTAATGAGATCTGGTGCCCTCTTCCAGTGTTTAGGCAGAACACCAAATATTAAAAAAAAAAAAAAATAATAAATAAATAAATAAATAAATAAAGTAGCATCCAGAGTGAGGCTTTATGCCTGTGTTCTCAGCACTTTGTAGGCTGAGGCAGGAGAATTGTGAGTTTGAGGCTAGCCTGGGCTACAGTATGAGAGCCTGTCTCAAGAGAGAGAGAGAGAGAAATACTAAAGCAGCAGTCTGAGAACTGATGTTGATCTTGTAAGTCACATTTAATGTGAATGGAGGAATTGACCCAATATCCTAAAGAACTTAACCATGAGGAACCTTTTCCTAGTGTTCGGGCTTTGACAAGTTGGACATTCTTTTAAAGCAGGCTGTCTTCAACTCCTGATCCTCTTGCCTCCCCCTGCCAAGTGCTGGGCCGGTGCTGGGATTTGGAGCTTTTGTGCCAACACTGAAAAGAATGCTAAACTGAGCACTCACCAATTTAGTAATTACAAACAGAACCCGAGGATACGGAAGTGTTACTATGATAAGATGCTCTGATTCCTCATCCATGGAGATATGACAGATTATGCTGTTAAAGCAACCACAGAGTCTCAGCTATCAGGCCTCCCCACCAGATACTGAGTCAAGATAAAGCCTTCCTTCCACAAAGAAAAGGAAGATCTCAATATAATGTAATCAGCCAAGCTACTCACCTGTACCAACCAACTTCTTGATAAACATTAGCTATGTATTGCCTTAGAGCAACACCCATAACTTGAGACAGTGCAGGTTAGCCTCAGAGTTTCTCGGGGTTTACAAATATGTTAGTTCTGTAGGCATCTTAGAGGCCACATGGGACAATAGAAGGAATTCAGCTACATTCTATGTATCCTTCAATAACTTTCTTTTTTCCAACTTCAGCCTCATTCTAGGTGAAAATTGCAAGCCTCTTTCAAGGTAACAGTGAAAATTATTAGAAGTAATTTATATAGCCAGGCATAGGGATTCACATCTGTAACTCCAACCCTGAGGAGGCTGAGTCAGGAAGAGTTCAAGGCCAGCCTGGGCTACATAATGAGATGCTGCCTCAAACAAAAGCAAGGCCCCTTGCCAGTCACCACCTACACTGCTTCAGTTCCCAGGCTGCTCCAACCCATGTTTCTGTGTCTCATCTTTTTTTTTTTTTTAATTAATTTATTTATTGTGCGTACAGTGTTCTGTTTGCATGTATACCTGCAGACCAGAAGAGGGCACCAGATCTCATTACAGATGGTTGTGAGCCATCATGTGGTTGCTGGGAATTGAACTCAGGACCTTTGGAATAGCAGACAGTGCTTTTAACCTCTGAGCCATCTCTCCAGCCCAGCTCATCTTCATTCTTTATCCCCCTTTCCTTTTCTTCCCAGAGACTACCCAGTCTGTCCTGGAACTCGAACTCACTAGTTAGCCAAGGATGACCTTGAACTCTCTTCTTTTTGCTTTGTTTTCAGAGACAAGGTTTCTCTGTGTAGCCCTGGTCATCCTGGAACTCACTCTGTGGACCAGCCTTGATGACTTTGAAGTCTTGTTCTTCTGGCCCCACCCCCACCCCTCCCCCAAATCCGAAGTGCTGAGTTTACAGTCATGCACCATTTCACCTGACTCTTATCGTCATACTTCATATGAGTTAGTCTTGGATACACTTTAAAGTATATTTAATTGTTGCAAAACACACATAACACAAAGCTCAGCATCCTGCTCTTCTTAAGTACGAAGACCAATAAAGTACACACACAGTATTTCGTAATCAACCACGGAGACTCTCTTCATCTTGTGTAACGGAACTGAAAGTCTACCACGAAGCAGTAATTCCTCTTCAGCTCCAACCCCAAGCTCTGGCAACAACATTCTACTTTTTTTTTTGTCTCTCTGAACTTTACTATTCTATAAAGCTCATTTTGATGGGAGCATACAATATTTATCCTTGTGTGTTTGGTTTATTTAATCCAACCCAGTGTTTTGAACATTTCATGCATGGCAGAACTTCATCTCTTTTTATTTTTAATAATCTATTGCATTTATATAGTACATTTATCCATTCCCCTGTTGATGGATGCTTGGGTACCTCCCTGCTCAGCTACTGACATTAAAGTTGCAATAAGGGTTGCAGACATACCTTAACAGGAGGAAATTATGATAGAACCAAAGATTACATTTTATATTTGGCTAAGTAGTTCTGCTATTGTAAGAAGCTGCTATGTGCCAAGCTGCTATGGCTCATGCCTTTAATCCCAGCACTTGGGAGGCAGAGGCAGGTGGATCTCAGTGAGTTCAAGGCCAGCCTGGTCTACAGAGGGAGTTCCAGGGCAGATAGGGCTGTTAAAAATAAACAACCAACAACAAAACAGCTACTGAGTTTTATGTTTTCAGGCAATATGGAAGTCCTTAGGAGTTTCTTCTGTGGTTTGTTTAAGTTGGTTTGACTTTTAGGTTTTGTTTTGTCTTTTTGACACAGGGTATCATGTACTCCAGGTTGGCCTCCAACTTGCCTTATAGTTCAGATTGGCTTCTAGCTCCCAATGTAGCTGAAGATAATTTTTAACTTCTGATTCTTCTGCCTTCACCTCCCAAGTACTCGGCTCACACCCTCACGACTATTTAAATTTGTTTTGTTAGCTCAGGCTGTCCTGGAACTTGCTATGTAGCCCAGGCTGAGTCTCTCAGCTTTAATTTTTTTCTTTTGTATTTTTCAAGACAGAGACTGTTTAGTCATCACTGTCCTGGAACTGGCACTACAGACCAGGCTGACCATGAACTCACTGAGATCCACCTACCTCTGCCTCCCAAGTGCTGGAATTGGAGACGTGTTTCACCACTGTCTGGCCTGCTTTAACTTTTGGAGCACTAGGATTGCAGGTGTGTGCCATCCTGTCTGTCTTGCCAGAAGTTATTTTTTTGTTGTTTTAAACAGTTCTTCACAGTGTATCACAGGCCATGACAGCCTTACATAAGGAGACACAGGTTTAAGGTTCTGTGCAGCATTGACCTTCCACTTTCTTATCCTACAGCAGATTTTAGGGATCATTGTTAGTATGTAAACATCGCCCTAGCTTACCTACTGGGCGAGGCTGCGATTCTAATGCTGAATTTTTGCTGCACATGCTTATATGCAGAGAGTAATGCTGAACTTAAGAGTTAAATATGGATTCTCTAGTCATTGAACACATCCAGGTGAACAAAGCACCCAAGGTGCGCAGGCGGACTTACAGAGGTCATGGCCGGATTAACCCCTACATGAGCTCCCCCTGCCACATTGAGATGAGCCTCACTGAAAAGGAACAGATTATTCTAAAGCCAGAAGAGGAGGTTGCACAGAAGAAGAAGATATCCCAGAAGAAACTGAAGAAACAAAAGCTTATGGCACGGGAATAAATTCAGCATAAAATAAATGCAGATAAAAGTAAAAAAAAAAAAAACTCAATGATAGGAATCAAAGACAAAAAAATTGAATGAACATTAAAGGGTCATAAGCATCTGTGACTTTATTCCTATGTTGTAGTTAGAAGTTTCTGTCCCAGAAGAAACTCCCAAGTACCCAGTAGCCACATTCTAAGTAATTGACTCAGAGGCTTAATATTATAGTAACTATTGGGTCAGTAACTCAAGCATATTTCTATCTAGCTCTTATACTTAAATTAATCCATAATTCTTATCTATGTTTACCTATATGGCTTAGTGCCTTTGCTCAGTCCAGTGTTCTCTTGTTGCTTCCTCTGTTTCTGGCTGGCGTCGGCTTCTCTGCCTTTCCTCTTCCCAGAATTCTCCTAGTCTAGTCACCTCACCTATACTTCCTTACTGACTACTGGCCAATCAGTGTTTTATTAAACCACCTTTACAGTGTACAAGAGCATTATCCCACACTATGTGAAATGTAGATAATTATAGGATTCATCTGAAAAGGCCATGCTGTGTAGTGAAGGGCCTATCTAGGCAGCAATAAATGTTGTACTTTGTTCTGCCCTTCTGAGGCCAAGGGGTTGAGAGTTTGGCAACCTGTCTCTGGCCATAAACTTCACATGTGATTGACTCAGCACCGCCTTTGCCTAGCCTCTGCTAACATAGCAAAATACTATCGGCCCTTTTTCCCCACCCTACCTACCCCATCCCAAGACTCTCACCCCCTTCTCACAACCCTATATAAGCCCCAGACTGATGCAATAAAGTCAGTTCTTGCTTTGACAAGCCTTCCGACTCAGTGTGTGTTTTCCCCCAGTGGCTAGGGGGTGCTGGGTCGTCGATACCCACTATCTTGCTCCAACCCCAGGGAGAGGCTGGCTGGTCAGAATCTCCCTCCATCCTATCTGCCAGAGAGAAAAAGAGTCTGGCAGTACTTGATGGTAAATGTTTGGACATGGTATGGAGTGGTTTGAGTGTGTCCCCAGCATTTCGTCTTAGGAAGTACTGATTTCTAAGCTTTGACATTGGTTAGCACATGTGTACAAAGCCACCATGATTAAGATTAGTGTCTTATAAAAGAGACAGAAAGAGCTAGCTAACCTAATCACCATGATGGGCACAGCAGGAAAGCTCTATACAATGAGCCAAGAGCTATCTCCAAGGCCTTCAGGAGACTGCATCTGCTGGACTTGATCTTGGAAGAGCCAGCCTCTACTATTGGGAGAAATGAAGGGTTTTGTTATTGTAGCCCAAATGGACTAAGACAACTTTGACTGATTTTTATTTCTTTACATTTATTTACTTATTAACACATTTATGCCACAGCCTAAGTCTGAAGGTCAGAGGACAGCTGCTGGCATGGTTCCCTCCTTCCACCATGGAAGACGGGGGCCTGAACTCAGATCATCATGTTTGGTAGAAGGCTGCTTGACCTGCTGACCCTTCTGACTGATTTTAAAAAGGCTGGTAATCCCGGCACTTGGGAGGCAGAGGCAAGCAGATTTGGAGGCCAGCCTGGTCTACAGAGCGAGTTCAAGCATAGCCAGAGCTACACAGAGACACTCTGTCTTGAAAAACAAACAAACAAACAAAAGCCAAAACAAAAAAAGAAATACACTAAACTGGGCAAGGTGTCGTAAAAGTGATCACAGCTACACAGGAAGCTGATGCAGGCAAAGCGGGAGAATGCTAAGGTAAAAGCCAAGGTGGGCAACACAGTGAGACTCTGCTGTGGAATAATCTTTTTTTACATTGTGTGAAGGTGTGTCCTTCCTCACCTACCTAAGGCACCTTTGGATTGGTAATATAGAGATGAACCTCCAATAGCTAAGCAGGAGAAGATAGGTGGGACTTCCAGGGAAAGATAGGAACTGTGGGAAAGAATCTGAGGCTGGGGGCTGGAGAGATGGCTCAGCGGTTGGGAGCACTGACTGTTCTTCTGAAGGGCCTGAGTTCGATTCCTGGTGCCCACATGGCAGCTGACAACTGTCTGTGATTCCAGGATCTGATACCCTTGCACAGTTATACATGCAGGAAAGGCACCAGTTCACAGAAAATGAAAATAAATATTAAAAAAAAAAAAAAAGAATCTGAGACTGGGAGATTTTGTCTGCCAGACTTGGATGGACCTATGGTACTGAGGAGAGTTAACAAGCCATGTGGCAGAACACAGATGAATATAAATGGGTTGATTTAAGTTTTAAGAGCTCACTGGGAACAAGCCTAAGCTAAGGCCAAGCTTTCATAATTAATAAGAAGTCTTAGTGTCAGTATTTAGGAGCTGGTGGTCCAAAGAAAGACCCAATATATTTGCTTCATAAATATGCCTCAAAATAAAGAAAAAAGGAAGTAGGGGGAGTAGCTGGGGCTATAGTAGGGTTCAGTGGTAGAGCAGAGCCTAGCTTGGTTTAATCTCTAGTGCCACTACCAACACTCAAAAAAGGCAGGCAGGCAAGCAAGCAAGAGCTGGGTACAGTGGACAACATCTGTGATTCCAGTGTTTAGGAGAGTCCAGAGTTCAGGGCAGCCAGAGCTAATTGGTCAACTAAAGGCCAGGATGACCTGTCAAGAAATAAAAGTGTGGGGGGGGGGTGCTGGAGAGATGGCGCAGAGGTTAAGAGCACTGGCTGTTCTTCCAGAGGTCCTGAGTTCAATTCCCAGCAACCACATGGTGGCTCACAACCATCTATAATAATATCTGATACCCTCTTATATATACTATATACATAATAAATACATCTTAAAAAAGAAGAAATAGGGACTGGAGAGATGGCTCAGCAGTTGGGAACACTGACTGTTCTTCTAGAGGACCTGAGTTCCATTCCCAGCATCCACATGGCAGTTAACAACTGTCTGTAATTCCAAGATCTGACTCCCTTACATGCAGGTAAAACATCAATTCACATAAAATAAAAGTTTTAAAAACATATTTTTTTAAAAAAGAAGAAATAAAGGGAGGGGGAACAGCAACAGATAGATTTTATGAATTGAAGGCCAGCCAGGTCGATATAGCAAGTTCCAGGTCAGCTAGAGCTACATAGTAAGACCCTGTCAAAAACTCAACAAACAAAATATCTAAAACCACATGTGGTGGTACATTCCTTTGATCTCAGCACTCACAAAGTAAAGGCTGGTAGATTTCTGATAGTTCCAGGCCAGCCTAGTTCATATAATGAGCTTCAGGCCGACCAGTTCTGCATAATGAGACTCCATCTTAAAAAAAAAAAAAAAAAAAAAAATGGAAAGAAAGAAAAGACAGGAGCTGGAGAGATGGCTCAGCGGTTAAGAGCACTGATTGGTCTTCTCCAGGACCAGAGTTTGATTCTCAGCATCCACATGGCAGCTAACAACTGTCTTTAAATCCAAGATCTGACACCCTTACACAGTTATACATGCAGGCAAAACACCAATTTACATGAAATAAAAATGAATATTAAAAAGAAAGAAAAGACAGAATACACTAGGCAAGTACAGGGACACATGCCTGTAATTCCAACACTTGGGAGTTGGAGACAGGATGTCCAAATATTCAAGATAGTAAGTCTGAGGTCAGCCTAGGCTCCATAAAATTCTATCCTAAGACACACACAAAATTAAAACATTAAAATGCCATGTAAGATAGAATACAGCTTTCAAAAAATAAATATAAAAAAATAGTTGATACTGAAATAATAAGTGTGGCTCTCTCAGGGAGGCAAAACTATATGGTTCCCTTCAAGATGGCTCCATACTACTTTTATTTGTTGTTTTGAGCATGTCTTAGTTTAATAAACATGGATTTTAAAATGAATATTTAAAAAAAATCTTATCCAGGCCTGGTATCAAAGGCCTGCAATACTAGCTTCTCAGTAGGCTGAGGATCACAAGTTTCAGGGCAGCCTGGACAACTGAGTGTGTGGTGGTTTGAACGGAAATGGCAGCCGTAGACTCTTGTTCTTAAGGGCTTGATCCCCAGTCAGTAGGAAAGGATTAGGAGATGTGGCCTTTTGGGAGGAGATGTGTCCATTAAGGGCAGATTCTGAGATTTCAAAACACTCTCCATAATGTGAGAATCATGTTATTCTCATATTCTCTCTCTCTCTCTCTCTCTCTCTCTCTCTCTCTCTCTCTCTCTCTGCATTTAATTTGTGGTTCAGAATATCTCTCTCTCTCTCTCTCTCTCTCTCTCTCTCTCTCTCTCTCTCTCTCTCTCTCTCTCTCTCTGCATTTAATTTGTGGTTCAGAATGTTAGCTCCCAGCTGTCCCTGTTACCATGTCTTTGATCTGCCATCATGGACTTTAACCCTGGGCAACTATAGCCCTAAATTAGATGTTTTCTTTTGTAAGTTGCTTTGGCCATAGTGTTTTATTACAACAATAGAAAAGTAATTAAGATAGTGAGAACCTGTCTCAAAATAAAAAGGTGGGGTGATGGGGGTAGGGTGTTGAGGAGTGATAATGTGTAGCAAGATTTCATGTTGGACTTTCTTTTGGGACCACCTGCCCCAAATAATGACATGGAAACTTATTATTAATTATAAAAGCTTGGCCTTAATTTAGGCTTATTTCAAACTAGCTCTTATAACTTACATTAACTAGTCTCTATTAATCTATGTTTTTCCAGGGCTGGAGAGATGGCTCAGAGGTCAAGAGCACCAGCTGTTCTTCCAGAGGTCCTGAGTTCAATTCCCAGCAACCATATGGTGGCTCACAACCATCTATGATGACATCTGGTGCCCTCTTCTGTTTACTGTATACATAATAAATAAAAAACAACAAAAAAAAGATTATCCCACAACAATAGTGCACATCTTTAATTTTAGCACTTGGGAGGCAGAGGCAGGTGTTCCAGTCTAGCCAGTGCTACATAACAAGACTCTATCTCAAAAAGAAATACAGTGGAGTAGGTGGGCGAGGAGGTGCTGGGATATAGCTTAGTGGTAGAGCACTTGATTAGCACACATGAGGCCCTGGGTTCAATCCCACAACCTCCAATATCACTCAGTAAAAAAATAAAGTACGTATATAATTACCCAAAGGAACATATGAAGACTTCCTAACAGTCTGTCTAGCCTCATCAAACAGAATGACATCTGAAGAAGAGGAAAGGCTATACCTTGACCGGAAATGGATGCTCTCGCAAAGTTGCTAAAATCCCACAATAGAATCGAATTAAGTGCTTAGAACATTAGTGCGGGGTGCCGAGTTCTCAGCAATCATGGAACACAAACCTCCAAATTCCCTGGGCATCAGATGTCCTATCAGGAAGTGTCCATCCCCCTCCTGAACGGCCTGAGGCTGTATGTGCTCACTCACTCTATGAAGCCTGACATACTTTTGTAGTGTTCTGGCCATGGGCAGGTCTTTCCTCCGCTAGAGCTCCAATCTCACCCTCTCTTTCCTTCCTCAGAGTGGTGCTGCCATCTCTACCAGCCCTAAGTAGGTGTTAAGGGACTCTCCAACTCCCACCAGGAAACCTTTCTCCTGCCCTTCTGACCTCTTCCCTAGTCTATGGCTCCATGCCCCCCAAGTCTGTTTGGTTGTCCCATCATTGAGATGCAGCATTTCCATTGTGTGCCCATGAAGTACTTTTTATCCAGAACCCAAGTATAGTATACATGCCAAAACGACTAACAAGGGGCTGGAGGGAGAGTTCAGTGGTTCAAAGCACTTATTATTCTTGCAAAGGACTTGGGTTCAGTTCTCAGTACCTGCGATCATCTGTTGTGGCTCAGAACTGTCTGGATCCAGGGAATGGGATACCCTCTTCCAGTCTCCACAGGCACATGGCACACATGTGCTGTGCATAAATACATGTAAACAAAACACACAAAACACATTTTAAAAACACAACAAAAAAGTTAGGGCGTGATCATTCTATTCTGTAAAAGAAATTTGGATTTATCCTTTTATCATTTGATAGAAAATTTCAGCACATGAAGAGGGTATGCTCAGTGGTACAGCACTTGCCAAGTGCACACAAAGCCCTGGGTTTGCCTCCAGCATCACAAATACCATAGTTCCTCAACCAGGCACATATTCATCTTTCTCATTAATTGAGAGGTTGCCACAGAGTCACTAGAGATCAGTGTCACTTTTATGCTCAGTCTTCCTTATCTTGTGGCTTTCATCTTTCAACTGCCCCCTGGAGATCAAAGATGACGGTGGTACTTCCCCATTACCGCTCAGTTTCAGACGGGATCAAGGGGATGCAAAGCCACCAACTGTACTTTCTGGTTTAGTCAATTCTTCCTCTGTGAAAATTTCAAGGAAGCACGCCCAGCAACTTCTGCTTCCCTCTGTCACCTGGCCACTTGCTCTCTGCAGAGAACACTGGCAGAAGTATTTATTTTATTTTATTATTATTATTGTGTGTGAGTGTGTGTTAAACCTGTATGCATGTCTATGCACTGTAAGCATTTTGGGATCTGTAGAGACAAGAAGAGGACGTCAGAACTGGAGTTACATGAAGTCGTGAGAGTCTTGTGGGTGCTGGGAATTGAGATCCAGTCCTGTGGAAGAGCAGCCAGTTTTGTTAACCAATCAGTACCTCCCCAGCCCTGAAGTACAGTTCCTTTCCTTTCCTTTTCTTTTGTTTTCTCAGGACATGCTTCTCTGTGTAGCCCTGATTGTCCTGGATCAGGTTGGCCTCAAACTCATGGAGATCCACCTGCCTCTGCCTTCCTCAGCTTGCCGAGAGCCATGGAACAGGTGGTGGAGTTCGTGACTGAGACCCTTGAGCATCTTGTGTTTCGTATCCCCAGGCTTCACCTTAGCCGGCCCTGCACTCACTGCCTGCCCAGGATTTGAGATGTCTTCTCCAGGCCCCTTTGTGCTTCTTGGCAAAGCACATTTCCTCAGGAACTTGACGTCAATGTTCTTTAGAGATTCATATCTTTGTCACCCGACATCCTCGATGCCATTTCTCTGCCATTCTGGGGTTGGCTCATGGAGCTTGATCTCATTAAAGATCCTGAAGGTCTAGAAGGTATTTGAGAGACGCATGTTAGAAAAGGACAAATCTGTGTTCTTCAAAGGGCATCTCTCTCTTATTTTCAAGATTGTGACCTTCAAGTTGCTGGATCAGCTTGAACCCACATTTCAACTAAAAACTGAGGTTTTGGGGAGCAGGGAGATAATTCAGTTGGTAAGGTATCTGCCATATGATGTGAGGACCTGTTTAGTTAGCTTTTCTGTGTTATGATAAACACTATGACCAAAAGCAACTTAGGGAAATGGTTTGTTTCACTTTACATTTCTGAACAACAGTCATCGCTGAGGGAAGTCAGGGCAGGAAGTCAAAGAGGGAACCTGGAGCAGAACCCTGGAGGAAGGCTGCTTATTAGCTTATGCTCTAGCTCTTACTCAGCCAGCTCGCATATACAGCTCAGGTAACCTGCCTGGGCCTCTCCCATCAATCATCAACCATTACAATTTGTCATGGACATTGATCACTAGGCTGTCTGATTGAGACTGTCATTTGAGGTTTTTTGTTCACAGGTGATTGATTATAGATTGGGACTTCTGTCATATATGTTTTAGTGTCAGGTTGACACTAACAGCTAATAAGGACAGAACCTGAGTTTGAATGCCTTGCATGCATGTAAAAGTGAGGCATGGTGGTTAACCCCTATAACCTTAGCTCCTAGAGGAGATGGGAGGCACAAATAGAACAGGCTCCAGACCTTAATAGGCCCCAGATCCTAGCACAACTGACTCCATGATGGAAGTACCATTCAGACCATAAAACTCAGCATGTAGACAGCACCACCTGCCAAAATGAAAACAAATATTTAATCCATCAAAGTCCATGGTTCTGGGAAAGTCTCTAAGTGTACTAACCTTGCATTTTGGCTTCTGTAGGTCTGCTTCTGGTGAGCTATTCTAACTTAAGTATGTTAAGCCAGGATATGCTTAAAGGCTCTCCTGAGAAAGGTGGGGGAGGGGCTACATTGGGATCCCAAATACCTACTGTCATCACCAGTTGGCTAATTAACACTTTCTTTTTTAAAATATTTTTATTATATTAGGTGCATTGGTGTCTTGCTTGCCTGTTTGTGAGGGTGCCAGATCTTGAAGTTAGAGACAGTTGTTAGCTGCCCATGTGGGTGCTGGGAATTGAACCCAGATCCTCTAGAAGAGTGGTCAGTGTTCCTAACCGCTGAGCTGTAGCAGAAAATCAGAAGTTACTCAGGTAAACTCTGATGACATCAAGCAACCGGAGCCGGTCGGGGCGTGGCCAGCTGGAAAGACTCAGCCCTTTTTGACTTGTGGCATGGTTAGGGAAAACTGCTCTGTGGCATTCTCCTGCGAGCTGCTTCCTTCTCCCCCCCCCCCCCCCCCGCTAAATCTCCTTTATGCCGTAAGTGTTTTTAAAATAATAAATATTACCAGATTATATACATATGACAGCCTAATATCTTCTACAATACTGAGCCATCTCTCCAGCCCCCCACTTTCTTTTTTAAAAAATATTTTATTTATGTGCATTGATGTGAGGATATTAGATCCCCCGGAACTAGATTTACAGGCAGTTGTGAGCTGCTATGTGGATGCTGGGAATGGAACTTAGGTCCTCTGGAAAAACATCCAGTGCTCTTAACTGCTGAGCCATCTCTTCAGCTCAATTAACACTTTCCGTTGGCTTAAACCAATGTTGGAGTAATATTCTTTGGTGGGTACCCAACAACACAGAGACAGACAGATTTCGCAGAGTTTGACAATCTGAGTTCAAGCCCCAGAGCCCACATGGTGGATAGAGCTGACTCTGTAAGTCATCTTTTGACCATACACACATGTGCATGTGTCGTGGGTTATGTATGCCTACTACTACCCAAGTAAATAGATGAGAAAATGTTAAATAAGGTATCCAATGTTGAATTCTGCCCTGTATGTGAACATACACACATATCCATGTTTACCAACATATACATGTGCACACACACACACCATGCACACACACAAAAATTGACAGCTTTGGTGCTAATGTGTGTTTACTGTGTCTGAGACCCGATGATTGATATCTAATACCAGTGATATCCCATATCAGTGAGACTGAGGGGCTGGCTCATTAGAATGTAAATGGTCGGGGCTGGAGAGATGGCTCAGTGGTTAAGAGCACCGTCTGCTCTTCCAGAGGACCTGGGTTCAATTCCCAGCACCCACATGCAGCACCCACATGGCAGCTAACAACTGTCTGTAGTTCCAGTTCCAGGCAAACACCAACGCAAATAAATAGATAAATAATAAGTAAAGTTTAAAAAAAAGATTATAAAAAAAAGAATGTAAATGATCAAAGATCCTGCTTTCTGCCTTTGTATATTTCCTCATCTTTCTATAAAATGAGTAATTTTTTTAAAACTTTATTTATTTGCCTTGGTGTTTGCCTGGAACTGGAACTATAGACAGTTGTGAGGTGCCATGTGGGTACTGGGAATTGAACTCCAGTCCTCTGGAAAAATAGTCAGTGCTCTTAACTGCTGAGCCATCTCTTCAACTCTAAAATGAGTAATTTATAAAGATTAGAAATTGGGGGCTGGAGAAATGGCTTATAGGTTAAGAGCACTGACTGTTCTTCCAGAGGTCCTGAGTTCAATTCCCAGCAATCATATGGTGGCTCACAACCATCTATGAAGTCATCTGGTACCCTCTTCTGTATACTGTATAAATAGTAAATAAAATTTAAAAAGATAAAAGAATAGAAATTTAACTTACAGTTCTGGAGTCTTGGAAGCAGGAGCTTGGAGCATATGCAGTAAGTGCCTTCACACTATGTCATTTGATGGCAGAAGGCCAAGGGACAAGAGAGGACCAGCCTACTTCAGTAGCCAGCAAATTCACTCTCAGTAACTAACTTACTCTACAGCATTTCAAGGCTCCAGTTATGGAGCAGAGCCCTTGTGGTCCATATACAATCCTGTTGCATGGAGGATTGAGTCTCTACCCCTTGAACTTTGGGACCATATTCAAACCCCAGAGCCATTCTAAAATATCTATTCTCCTGAAGTGGTACAGTGGGGTAACAATAAGCAGAAATTATAGATCATACAAAGAAAAAAGAGCAGGACTGCGGGACAGAGGTGACCTCATTAGGATGGTCAGATTATTGGGAGCCTGAAAAGATGCTCCTGGCAGAGGAACACTGAGTACTGGCTCCCTGGTATGGAATGTGCTTGGCATGTTTGAGGAACAGCATGTTATGGCCAGGTGCCTGGAACTGAGTGAAATCAGAGAAGGGGTATAAGGTAGAGCAAGTTCAGCTCAGGGGGATGGGGCAGGGGATAGAGGCAGGAGGTGGCATTTAAGAGCTGAGAAGTCTCTATGGACCTCTGAGCAGAATGACATTTCAAGGTACATTTCCCAAACACTGTTCTAATTTAATAGGTTATAACAGTCAGCAGAACCCTAACCCAACGAATCAAAACCGTCACATTTGTAGAGAAAACTCACAAGACGCAGGACAGTACTTGCTGATGTCTATTAGTTAGTATAGAGCATATCATCGAGAATACTATTAAACAGCAATGTGGAAAATAGCTTGGGGTGCAGTTTGGAGAGAGGGTACAGAGCTTCCTCACCATCTCCAGGCAGGTATACAACCCTCCAGGACTCCACATTCAACACCAGACATTTTCCAAATCCCATCCTTTGGGTTTCAGGGTACCAGAATTGTGGGGTCTAAATGAAACAAACACTACTACCACTCAAGAAATTAGAATGGTTCCCAGATCCTAAGCCACAGCTTGGAGGCAGAAAGCAATTGTGTATATATTTTTTCAAATTAAATTAACTTTATTTTATTTGTACGAGTGTTTTGCCTACATGTCTGTCTGTGTATCACTTGCATTCCAGGTGCACTCAGAGGCTATCCAGGGCGTCAGATGCCCTGGAGCTGGAGCTACAGAGGGTTGTGAGCCACTAGCTGGATGCTGGGAACTGAACCTGGGTCCTCTTGAAGAGTAGCCAATAGTTGTTGGGAGATATTCAATCACACTGTGAACCCTGAGCTTGCATTTTTATTAATTAAATAAGATTAACCTTAGGTCAGGAGGCTGAGTTAGCAATTAGTAGAAAGAAAGTAATCATAGAGTATCAAAGTGTGAACAGGAGAGATGGAGAGACACAGGAGAAGTAGGGATGGATTTGAAGTGGCGAGCACTGACAGAGCCTTACAAAGGTATTTGTAAAGGTATATTTATACAGTATTATTCATAGGAGCCAAATGGTAAAAAAACAAATGTCCACCAGTGGATGAGTAACCAAACAAAACAGCATATTTATTGAACCTGAGAAAGTCTTAGAGTGAGTGAGTGGTGGCACATGCTTATAATCCCAGCATGTGGGGACTGGGTAGTGTAGGAGATCATCATGAGTTGGAAGCCAGCCTAGTCTACCTTAGTGAATCCATGTTCTCTCTATCTAACCCTCAAGTGCTTGATTTTTACAAATAAAGGCTTTTAAATTTTTTTTTTTTTACCAATAATGATTTTTCCAATAAGGCAGGTGAAAGCCTGCTAGCTCAGAGAGGCAGAACAGGACCCAGCTGACCTTCCTCCTCCAATGTTGGCCCAGAAAAAGAGGTATTTCTCCTACACCATCTCAAACAAAACACCTCCAATTCAATGTCCCTTCCTTCTACTTCCTGTACGTCTATCTGACCTCCTCACTTTCTCTGTATTTCCCCCGTCAGTTGGTTGCTTGTTATAATTCTTGACCTATGGCTGACTTTATTTAATTCTGTTTACAATATTTAAGCAGTAAGATCTTGGATTAAAGGTGTGTGCTAGGACTGAGTCACATCACAGCTAGAAACGGGTTTTTGCAGTAAATAATACAACCTCAGGATTCACCTATGATCAAATATCCTGCAAAAATCTGAGTCTAGACAGGACTATAAGAAATTCTGTTTCATTTCCCAGTCCCCTCCCCTCCAGAAAAAAAGAATATGAGAAAGTTTTTTAAAGGAAGGACACTGTGAGGTGCTCCATTTGTAGAAAACGTTCCTATAATGCACAAGGCCTGAGTTCAGTCCCGAGCACTGCATAACATGGGTGTGGTGATGCCCTAGAGAGAGGGAGGCAGAAAGATCAGAAGTTCAGGGTCCTTCGTTTCTGTTTTATTTTTTCAAGACAAGTTTCTATGTATAGCGCTGTCTGCCCTGGAACTTGCTCTGTAGCCCAGACTGGCCTCAAACTCAGAGATCCACCTGCCTCTACCTTCTGACTGCTGGGATTAAAGGTATATGCTGCCACCTCTCAGGTTCTCAGGGTCACTCTTAACTATATAATGAGTTCAAGAGCAGCATGGACTACATGGCACGTAGTGTAAAAACAAAAACCAGAAACAGCTTGGCATATCAGCACATGTGTTTAATCTCAATAGGCAGTCAGGAGGCAGAAACAGGAGGATCTTTCTGAGTTCCAGACCAGCTAGAGCAACCTGAGAAGTGATACTATGAGATAAGGTACAAACATAGCGTGAATCTATTTAGGAGAGGCCAGAGTAGTGAGTAGTTGATTTCTTAGAGAATGAGGTAAAACAGGGGTTATGGGGCTGGGAAAGGTCCAGAGGGATGGGCATGGAGTTACTTTCAAGGGTACAGTGTCTGTATAATACTCTACTGGTTGCTTTCCATCACTATGGTGTGTTAGTTGCTGTGATAAAGCATCCTGACCCAAATCGAGTTATAGAAGAGTTTACTTTTGGTTACAGATCCAGAGAGAGAGAGAGAGTTAGTTGATAATGAGAGGTCAGGAGAGATGTGTCAGCAGGTGGCCGGAAGATTACATCTCCATCCACAGGAAGGAAGCAGAGAAAGTGAACTGGAAATGGAGGAGACTACAAACTCTGCAGGTCTACCCCAGCTACACACGTCCTTCAGCAAGGTTTGCTCTCCTAAAGGTTCCATTACCTCCCCCAAATAGCACGACCAATCAAGTGTTTGTGTTCAGCTCCATGAGCCTAAGGAGTCATTTCTTATTTAAAACACCAAGGCATACTTAGATGAGTGACGTAAAGAGAGGTTTGGTGAGCTCTTGTTTTGATGCTTCAGAGTATAAGATCACATGGCTCTGTGGGTTTGGCTTCTGGCAAGAGATGAAGCACCATGGAAGTGTCATGTAGGCACGAGCTGTCAGACCTTGAAATGGGAGGAGAAGAGACAGATGCTGTGGGACAATCCTTTATCCCACTGTGTATCCCACTTTTATACACTGTGAAGATGTCTCATTGAGATTGTTTTAATAAAAAGCTGAATGGCCAACAGCTAGGCAGGAGAAAATAGGTGGGACTTCCAGGCAGAGAGAAGAAGTCAGCGTGATGAATAGAAGTCAGGAAGGATTTGCCATCGAGTTGCAGGGGAAACAGGATGTGCAGTATGGAGATAAGGTAACAAGCCATATGGCAGAACGTAGATTAAAAATATAGATTAAGTTATGGGGCTACAGAGATGGCTCCATGGTTAAGAGCATTGACTGCTCTTCCAGAGGACCTGAGTTCAATTCCCAGCACCCACAGCTCGCAACTGTCTGTAACTCCAGAATCTGTAACTCCAACCTTCATACATGCAGGCAAAACATCAATGCAAATAAAATAAAAATAAATATTTAAAAAATATATAGACTAAGTTATAAGAGTTAGTTGGAACCAAGCCTAAGCTAAAGGTCAAGCTTTCATAATTGATAAGTTTCTGTGTCATTATTTGCATATAGCAGGCTTTCTTGGACTTTTTATTAGACCAACTCCAAATTACGACACAGAGACTTATAATTAGTTATAAATGCTTGGCCTTAGCTTAGGCTCCTTTCTTGTTAGCTCCTATAACTTAATTTAACCTGTTTCTTTTCATCTACATTTTGCCTCAGGGATTTTTTAACCTTCTTTTCATTCTGTATGTTCTACTGTTCCAGCTTCTTCTGTGTCTGCCTGTCTTGCTCCAGGCACCTCTTGTTTTCTCCTCATTCTCTTCTCTCTCTCTCTCTCTCTCTCTCTCTCTCTCTCTCTCTCTCTCTCTCTCTCTCTCTCTCTCTCTCCTGGTTTCCTTCTACTACTTATTCTCTCTGCCTGCCAGTCCCCCCATCCCTTTACTACCTAGTCCTTGGCCATTTAGCTTTTTATTAGACCAATCAGGCACCTTAGATAGGCAAGAGGAAACAAATGCAACACATCTTTCCATAGTTAAACTGATGCGGCATAAACAAATATAACATATTCTTACATAGTTAAATAGATGCAGCATATTCAAAGAGAATACACCTTTACATAGTTACAGTAACATTCTGCAATATAAACAATGTAACATATCATTACATATTTTACATTTGCAGGCTGGCAGTCCTGACAAGAAAGTACTACTTCAGACAGAGGCCAAGGCCTCATGATCCCCTTCACAGGCATGACACCAGGACCCAAGCACCACCTACATCTTGTAACAAGGACCAGTACCACTCTCTGGGGAACAAGCTTTCAATCTGTAGCCCCCTCTGTGAGAACGAAGTGGGGAAGAGAATGCTTTAGGATTTGCCTTGCAGGAGAACAAGAAGCAGGAAAGAGAAGAGAGGATTAGAGAGACTTTGCTTCTAATTCCCATCCTGTGCCCTTCAGGTCACACTACTCAAGCACACCAAAAGCTCCTGCTTTGGGGTATCATATTCTAAGTCCCCCAAAAATTAGAGAAAAAGTGTGGTCTGGTGTAGAAGGCAAAAAAGCCTGTGCACACTGATAAGCACTGAAGAGGCCAGGAAAGCTAAGCACACAGCTCACCTCTTCAGTGGAATGAGGTGCATAGCTGCTCTTTCTGAAATGCTAACAATGATGTAGTCTTACAGTTCTTTGCTGTCTGACAAGACAGGCTCTGTCTCTGTCTCTCAGAATTTATGTTTTTATTCATCCAAGCCCTTTCCCCCTAAATACTGAGCATTGTTCTTAGACCATAAAAACCTACTCTCATGAGTGATGTTGTAGATATATATATATATATATATATACATTATATATATATTTTACTCTTTGGGAGTTCACTACCCAGCTCCCAAATAAATACATGGAGACTTATTCTTACTTATGAATGCCTGGCCTTAGCTTGGTTTGTTTCTAGACAGCTTTTCTAACTTAAATCATTCCATTTCTCTTTAACTATGTTTTGCCTCTGGGCTTTTTACCTTTCTTTATTCTATGTACCTTTTTTTCCTTCTTACTCTGTGACTGAATGTGTGGCTGGCTCCTGGCATTCTCCTATTTATTCTTTCTGCCTGGAAGCCCTACCTACCCCTCTCCTGCTTTGCTATTGCCTATTTAGCTCTTTATTAAATCAAACAGGTGTTTTAGACAGGCAAAGTAACACAACTTCACAGAGTCAAACAAATGCAACATACAAGCATGAAACACATCTTTGCATCATTGAACAAATGTTCCACAGCATAGACAAATATGACACCTCTTAAAACTAATATTCCACAACATGATGTCACCCGTGCTTTAGCAATAGCCTAGTGATTTCTATGTAATCTTAGGGCTAGGCCAACCCTGACACCCACAAAGCATTATGTTTACCACAGTTAGACTTTCTAGATAGTGCCCTAAATCTTGGGCACTATCTCATAGTACCCATTCTTGTGATAGAAGCTAAATGTAATTTGTAAGGAATCTCAATGTGAGTATGCCCTAAATAGTTGTGCACTTGGGGCTGAGTACTTGTTATTTGAATACTGACTGGTCAGACTCTAGAAGTCCTGGTCCAGCACTGGTTACAATAAAATCAGGTTGATCTGAGTTTCATTTTTGTTTTTGTGGCTTGTTTTTCCCTGTCTGTCGTAAAGCCTCAGGGGAATCACCACAGTCCAGAATAGCTGTGCTTACAAAACTGGGAACTCATACTATCTGAGGTTGACTGACATAATTTGGGAAGACTCAAATTACAAGGAGAAAAACTCTCTGGAAAGGGGGAGGACGAGTTATAAGTGAATTCAATTCACATGCACAGAGCAGGAAGCCAATCTTAATTTGACATGTCCAGGCAAGAAATCCACATTGTTCAGAGCTGTAGATGTAACTAGTGGGGCCATGAAGAAGAAGAAGAAGGAGAAGAAGAAGGAGAAGAAGAGAGCACAGCTGTAAGAGCAGTGGCTGCAGTGAGGCATGGTGGTGAATGTCTGATTCCCAGGGCTTGGAAGATAGCAGAAGTTCAAGGTTATCCTTGGCTACATAGCAAGTGTGAGGCCAGCCTGGGCTACTATAGATCCCATCTCAAAAACAAAATAACAAAGAGTGATTGCTACTTATAGCAAATCTGGGACAGGAAGAGGTGGGGCAAGCATCTGTACTAAAACTATTTAGTGGTTAGTTGGGGTTTATTTTAGCCATATGCATGTACTTTGACGTAAAAAAGTAGATAGGGTGCTGGAGAGATGGCTCAGAAGCTAAGAGCATGTACCGATCTTCCAGAGGATCCGAGAACCCCACAACCACCTGTAACTCCTGCTCCGGAGGATCCAACACTTCGGGCCTGCATAGGCACCCACATTCACCTGCACATAACTATACACAGACACACATATACACATGATTTTTTAAAAATCTTTAAAAAAAAAGCCAAAAAAGGGTAAGTAGGAATGCCTAACCCAGTCTCGATATTGGGATGAGGAAATCAGAGCTGCCTGGAGTGGATGCTAAGCTGACTCACCTTGGGGCTTCTTGCCCTTTTGGGGCAGGGAATGAGGATGGGGTGAGAGGAGGCTGAAGGCAGACTGGGAGGGATCGGGAGGAGGGAAGGATGGGTGAGCAGGGGGATACATGGGAAAAAAGACCTTTTTAAAATAAATAAATAAGCAGTTGCATATTAAAAATGAAAGGGTAAGCAACCCGGTTGTGGTGGTTCACACCAGTGAAAGACAGTGAAAAGGCTGAGGCAGGAGGATCAGGGCCAGCTTGGATTCACTTTTGGGCTGTCAATGGCTCAGTAGGTAAGCCTGATGACCTAAGGTCAATTCCCAGGACCTAGTGGAGAAAGGTGTGATCCAAAATTGTCCTCTGACATTCACATGGACTTTCTGACAGTCACACCCTCTCTTCCCTCACTAAATGTAATTTAATTTTCTTAAATAAGTAAATAAAACTTGCAGAAACAAAAGCTAGCTTGCACAAAGCTCTGAATTAGAACCTTAGCAATTAAATTTAAAATCAACTAAATTTAAAAGATTTTTTTGTCTTTTTTTTTCTTCAAGACAGGGTTTCTTTGTGTAGCCCTGGCTGTCCTGGAACCTATTCTGTAGACTAGACCGGCCTCAAACTCAGAGATCTACCTGCCTCTGGCTCCTGTGTGCTGGGATTAATGACATGCACCATCCATTGCCTGGGTCTAAATTTAAAACTTTTAAAATTATTTTAAAAATCAAGTTGCGGGCTGGAGAGATGGCTCAGAGGTTAAGTGCACTGATTATTCTTCCAGAGGTCCTGAGTTCAATTCCCAGTCACCACATGGTGGCTCACAACTATCTTTGATGACATCTGGTGCCTTCTTCTGTATAATGTATAATAAATAAATAAATCTTTAAAAAATAAATCAAGTTGCAAGGCTCAGGATGGTGGTATACACCTGATAGCCTGACACAATCAGGTCCTCTTCCTTCATACACTGGGATAAGAAGAGAATTGATCAAATTAACAGTATGTCTTTTATAAGCACCCCCTTTCAGGTGTGTGTGTGTGTGTGTGTGTGTGTGTGTGTGTGTTCCCAGGTAAGCACACAGCTGTGGACAGAGGTTGATATCCAGAGTATTCCCCAGTCTCTCACATTTAACTGAGGGCAAGTCTTGCCCTGAATCCAGAGCCTCTGATTGGGATAATCTAACTAGCCATCATGCTGTGGCATTAAATATAAAGGAGTTTTTGTTTCACGGTAGTAAATGGCTGATACATAATCTGGCCCAGTATCCACCTGAACTAATGGCTGGAAAGTGTGGTACTTTTTCCTTCCAGAGGTGGCTAGCTGGCAGTATCCCCTGAAGTCTGCATCCCCAACCTGTGTGCTCTCCTTTCCAGCTCTTGGAAGAGAGAGGGCAGGATAAACCATGTGCTGCCTCCTTATAGGTTGCCTCAGGGAAGGAGACACCCGTGTCCCTGTCTGTGTCATGTCTCATGCCTTAACAGCCAGTCTCTTAGGACCTCTTTTGGCAATGGTGGGGTAGTGATTTGTGTGGAC
>PVIH01003432.1:75058-87206 GCA_004025045.1 Sigmodon hispidus
AAAAAAAAAAAAAAAAAAAAAAAGAAAAGAAAATAGGGAAAGTCCCCATCTACATCAGAGCCAGGGACCCAACCCAGCGTGCTCTCTGCTTGGTCTCCCATGTCTCATCTCCTTCTCTCTGACATCTTAGCTGAGCAATGCTTCACCAGCAGTTTCCAGGGTGAGTTACGACACCTTCTCCTCTCCATACCTTGCGTATGCTTGTCTCACTGCGGACAACCACCTTCCTCCTCCTTTACCGGCACAGTACATTTTGCCTTCCTGAGTCACCCCGACTGCTGCCTCCTCTGGAAGTCCTCTTTGAGTGTCCCACCTCTCCAGTGACATCAAGGGCCTCCAACTTCTTTGTTCTCTTCAGATGGCATTTATTCTGCTGGACTAATGGCAGACAGAAAAAGCTCTCCACCAACTATTATTCCCTTCCACAGTGTATGTCTGCTGCTAGAAAGCAGCTGTCTAAACTGAAGCCCAAGTCACAGCCCTCTGGCCTGTAGGCGAGGCACACAAATTGCTCCTGCCACAGGTATGTGAGTAGAAGCAAGGACGTGTCACCACTGCAGGGAAGTCTCCTTAGGTGGGTGTGCCTCTTGCCACACTTGTTGTCTTGTGATCAGCTGTATTTAGACAATGACAAGCCCCTTTGGAATGGTGCTATAGAATGTGCTGGCATAGTACCTGAGATCTGTGGATGGAGGGAAGACACCTGCTGTTATTTTGTTTGATATGGAATTTCTCTGGAGATATGCTTGTCTCATAGCCAAGTACTAGCCAGCCCTATGTTCTTAGCTTCCAAGATCAGATAAGATGGGGCACATGGAATCAAGGGTAGTATGGCCATAGGCCATATATAGTGTTAGAGCATCTAGTGTTATCTTACTTAATGAATTCACTGAGACACCTATCAGGCCCTACCTAGAGGTGTCAGTGCCTGCCAGGGAGGGTTAAGCTATGTTCACTGGGTGAATAAATGAATGATGTACACAAGATGGATGGAAATAGAATCTCCAGTGCTCCAGGATCTTTCCAGGTGAAGAATATCTGAGATGCTCACAGATAGATGGAGATAAACCACCCTCAATCTGGTCAGAATACAGCCAGAGCAGGGCTTCCATCCACAGTGTAGATACATAATGGATACATGAAAGCAGCTCTGTTATTTATGCATCTGAAGAGAGAGACTGGAAACAAGTAGATGCAGAGGTCAGATGAGGTAGAGTTAAGGGGGTGTCAGCTGTGTGTTGCTGAAAGGAACCCACAGTTAAGGCCTCTCTCAGCCACATTAGCTCAGTGCATGAGGGACAAGCTCTGGGACTCATGCTGGTGCGTCCAGTGAGGTACTGAGTGTTGAAGGCTCAGGCCTTGAAGGTTTGGCCCCCAGCTGGTGACTCAGCCGAGGTGATTAGACCACATTTGAGTTCAGTGGGTTGATCCTTTGGAAAGTTCATTTTCAGGGGGCTGTTAGAATGAACATAAGAGACAGGCTGTCAGGAAGTATAACCTGGTTGTGGGGATCACTTGGCATGTGTGTCTGACATCTGTGGGCTCTTCCTGTTTCCTGCCAACCACCAGGTAGGCAACTTTTTTCCACCAAGCCTGTTTGCCATACTGCTTCAGCAGACTCTGGACAGAGACCTCCCAGGCTGTCAGCCCACATTTCTTCTTCCTCTGTCATGTGATTTATCTCAGACACTTAGTTTAAGGTACTAGAAAGTGACTGACACACATATGACTATAGTCGCCTAGTGACTCTGGAGTTGACACCTTGTCTATGGGGCAGGGATTGTCATCCTCATCCAATAAAAGAGGAAAATAAGGCTTAGCATCACGTTCAGGACTCTTAGAGGCAAGAGGTGGAAATCCTATTTGAATTGGCTTGTGTTTCTTGGCAGCCTAGAATGAAGCCTGAGAGCAAAGTTCAGTCTGATGTTGCTGACTGTGGTATTCAGTCCTGAGCAGCAAGACCTTTACAGAAAGAAAAGAGAACAGAGAGATGTGTCATTAACTGTCCAGAACAGCACAGTACTCCATCCATCCCACAGAGGCTGCCAGATCAAACTCACAATGCACAGGCAAGCAGAGATTGTAGATGTCTATGACTAGTGTTTTAACACAAGCATTCACATTTGCTATTTCTGACAGCCTAGGCAGGCTCTACCTCTAGGGAGGTCATGTGAAGGCTCTACCTCTCAGCATCTCTCCAAATTCTGAGTATATTTCCTCAGTTTAATCCGGGGAATTGTGTTAGTATGATCACTGTAACAAAGGCCTGACATAATTTGTGTAGAATAGAATCGCCTTTTAAAGTCAAGAACAGTTTAAAGAGAAAAGGTTTATTTTGGTTCATGGCTTTGGAGGTTCTGAGCCAGGTGCCTGTACACACACACACACACACACACACACACACACACACACACACACACGAACAAATTAAACAATCACCCCACTGCACTTCACCCCATACACTACACACCAGTTTTGGAGGTTCCTGTCTGTGCTGATTAAGCTTCTGTCAACCTGACACGTTAGAGTCATCTGAGGAGAGGAGATGTCAACTGAGAGAATGCTCTCATCAGACTGACCCGTAGGCGAGTCTGTGGAAGCATTTTCTTGATTAATGATTGATGTGGGAGGGTCCATCCCACTGTAGGCGGTACCAACCTGGGCAGATGGTCCTGGAAAATTTTAGAAAGTTGAATGTGAGCCTGGAGCAATCTCGAGGACCTGAGTTAGATTCCCAGCATCACATGGCTGCTCATAACCACTTCTAACTCCTGTTTTAGGGGATCTCATGTCCTTTTCTGGCCCCAAGAGCACCACGCACAAATGGTACTTAGACATATATACAGGGTAAAACACATCCATACCCATAAAACAAAATAAAAATTAAATAAAATTTTAAAAGAGCACCTGGGGGCAGGGGGTGACACATGCCTTCAATCTTAACACTTAGGAGGTAGAAGCAGATCAGTCTCTGGGTTGGAGGTCAGCTTGGGTCTATAGAGTTAGTCTAGCCTCTGCCTTCTAAAAGCTGGAATTATAGGCATGTGTCAATATATTAGGCTAAAACTGAATGTTTTGTTTTTATTTTTGAGAAGCTCTCACTATAAAGGCTGGCTATGAGGTCAATGTTTTGAAATATTTGATTATACTGTGTAAAGATATGTCACTGTGTTTGCTTTAATAAAAGGCTAAATGGCCAATAGATAAGCAGGATTTCCAGGCACAGAGGACACTGGTCATAAGAAGGGGGAGTCACCAGCCAGATGGAGAACAAGGAGCATGGGCAATACAGAGTAAAGGTAACTGGGTTACATAAAAGAACATAGATAAAAAGATATGGGTTAATTTAAGTTATAAGAGCTAATTAGAAGCAAGCCTAAGCTATTGGCCAAGTTTTCATAATGAATACTAAGTCTCCATGTCTCGATTTGGAAGCTGGCTGGTGGGACAGAGAAAGACTCACTACATTTCAAGGGCAGCCTGGTCTATATAAAGCAGTGGTTCTCAGTCTTCTGAATGCTGAGATACCCATATAGCTCCTCATATTGTGGGGATCTCCAACCATAAATTATTTCATTGCTATTTTACAACTTCAATTTTGCTACTGTTATGAATCATAATATAAATATCTGATATGCGTGATATCATGATACCCTCAAAGGAGCTGTGCCCCACAGGTTGATAAACACTGACACAGAGTATTCTAGGACAGTGAGGACTACATAGAGAGATCTATCTCGAAAAGAAAAAGAAAGGAAGGAAGAAAAAGAAAGGCCTGCCCTGGAGAACCTTTTTCCTCCTATTGTGTTGCCTCATTCAGCCTTAAAATGAAGGTTTATGCCTCATCTTATTGTGTCATGTTATGCCACGTTAAGTTGACAGCCCTGAAAGGCCTATTCTTTTCTGAAGGGAAACAGAGGAGCAGTGGATCTGGGGGAGAAGGGAAGTGTATGTGTGGGAACTAGGAGGAGCAGAGGAAGAAGAAACTGCAGTTGTGATGCATTGTATAAGAGAAGAATAAAAAAAAAATCAAAATCAGAGGCTAGGGTATAGAGCACTTGCCTGAATTTAATCCACAGCACTGCATAAAACAGAGATGGCAGTGCATCTCTGAAGGTGGGGGCAGGAGGAGCTCAGACAAAATCATTTATAGCTAGTCTTTCTTAGTGAACTTCCTTTAACTGCCAGCCCCCAAATAATGACAGGGAGACTTATTAATAACTATGAAAGTTTGACTTTTGGACCAGGCTTGTTCCCAAAAAGCTCTTTTAACTTAACTTGCTTCTATTAATCTACATTCTGCCACATGGCTCTTTACATTTTCTCCATTCTGCAACCCAATCCCTCCAAGTCTTGATGGTGTCTCCTACCATGTTGATTTCTGCTATGGAATAATCTTTTTTGTACACTGTAAATATGTATTACTCTCATTGGTTAATAAAGAACTGATGGGCTGATGGTTATGCCAGAGTTTGGGGGCAGAGAGACCACTGGGAAGAAGGGCAGAGTCAGAGGACATGCCATGACACATAGAGATAGCAGTATGAAAAGTACATACATAAAGTAAACAAGCCTCAAGGCAGCATATAGATTAATAGAAATGGGTTAATTTAAGTTATAAGAGCTAACTAAAAGCAAGCCTAAGCTAGTGGCTGAGCATTTATAGTTAATAATAAGTTTCTGTGTGATTACTTGGGGGGCAGCTAGCAGGACAGAACAGTCTGTCTACAAGATTCTAACCCTGAATTCTTCTCTTTGTCCAGAAGTCCCATCTACTCTCTCCTTCCTAGGTATTGGCCATTCAGCACTATATTAAATCAATTAGATGCCTTAGGTGAGGCAAAACATAGACACATCATCATGCAATATAAGCAAATATCTCAAAACAGACATTAAGCTGGGTCATGAGGCTGTGGAAAGAACCTTCCATGTGCATGAAGCTTATTATAGGAAAAAGAGGAGAGGATGGTGGCCAGGACAGGCTGATTTTATTAAATATTTCACCACAGACATCCAAAGTACAAAAACTTAATTTCCAGTTAATTTCAGCCTAGAGACTCAAACCTGAAATCATGTTAGAGGAAGCCTCTTTCTAAAATTAGTTAGCACTCTATTTGGTCATTAGTATCATGACAAAAAGTTTAAAATATATACATATTAATCTTATAAATTTTAAGATCATATTTATACTTTAAGAAAAGTTTTAAAGAGTCAAAATATAACCAAAGGAGTATGAGATTAGTGGCAATAGAATAGTCCCTTAATTTTGTTTTTTCTTCTTTCCTATATCAGGTGGCTTTTTGAAATGAGGCAGAGATTTTGAATTTTCTTTTTTTGACAAGCATTTATTTTTTTATTTTTATTTATTTATTTTTGACAAGGTTTATAGAAGAAGAGAATAATATTCCAACTTCAAAACCAGCTTTAATTTTTAATTGAACTAAAACTACAAGACCTTTTGTATTATATGTCTGCAGATAACAACAAAAACAAATATATGAAGATATATGAAATTTTTTCCTGTTGGAGATGTGATATATCAATAGGCCACTTTATTCTTTTTCTTTGGACATTTTCTCTGGGTGATTCATCCTTTTTCTTCAGATGTCTCAATTGTCCAGTGGTTGTCAGATTCCTTAGCTGAATGCTTTCATTCTGCTGGAAAGACCATTCAAAACCCTGCCCCAATCCTAACTTTGGGGAGTTTCCCTTTCAGCAAGTTATCTCTGATGAAATGAAAAGCATTTGTTAGTCTTAAAAGTTAGTTTATATTGAATGGCCATGCTGTTTGACAAACTATCACCTCTTCTAACCAAGAGACCTCTCTTGTTCAAATGTACTCTTTATCAATTTTGATGGTACCCATAGCATTTCTTTTCCTGTGGAAACAAAAGCAAAACCTTTTCTCCAATGTAATACATATTCTGGTTTTCATTCTGTGGTCAACACATCTTTAAAGTATACAGGCTGATTTAATTCAGCAGTTTATTCTATTATCCAATGTCTTTCTGCAGCTGTAGTTCCTTTCTCATTAGCATTTAGAAAATTTAAAGTTAATAAAGCATTGTGCAGTCTATCTCTGGGGTCTTTATTGCCTCTTTCTGTTTAGTAGACATTAGAGTTCATTCAGTTTGATATTTCTATAACTACTTGCCCTATAGGATTGTGTGGTACACCTGTAATATGCTTTATATTGTAATATGCAAAACCATTTCATTTTACCATAGACATATACTAAAGCATTGTTCAGCCTTAATTTGTACAGGTATCTCCATGATAGCTATAACTTCTATCAAATGTATGATTATAGAATCAGCCTTTTCAGAACTCAAATCATTTGCTCATTGAAATTCTAAATATGTATCTATGGTATGGTATGCATATTTTAATTTTCCAAACTCTGCAAAATAAAACATTTCCAAATTTCATTTCTTTGAGTTCTCATTGGGTTATTTCCTGTAGGAGATGGAGTTTGGTTACACAAAGAACAAATAGGGCACTTTCTTAGAATTTCCTTGGCTTGTTTCCAAGTGATAGAAAAATATTTCTTCAAACCCTTATTATTAACATGCTGTTCCTTATGAAATTCTGGGAATTCTAACATATTTTCCCTCAACAGTGATCAGTTTCATCATTACCTTGTGCCAAAGGGCCTGGTAGACCCATATGAGATTTACTATGTGCTATATATAACAGATGATTTCTATTTATAATTTCTTTTAATTGAACAAATAACAAAGCCAATTCTGAATCATCTGAAATAAATTTAGCAATTTCAATATGTAAAACACCTCTTTCTACATAATGAGAGTCAGTAACTATGTTAAGAGGTTCTGGAAAGTCTAATAGCATGTCAATAGCATATAATTTTGACTTTGAACAGAATCATAAGGGCTTGAAACAGAATAATAAGGGAATCAATTTACTTAAATCTTCTGACTTATAACCTGCCTTTCCTGATTTGTTTGCATCAGTATAGAATGTAGGGGCTCCAGAAATTGGTATTTCCTATAAAATGTGAGAAAGGATCCAGTTAGTTTTCTTTATAAACTGTAGCCAGGAGTTTCTGGCCTGGTCTGTTCCAGAGATCCAGACCTGCAGTCCTGCACCAAATAATCCCACAAAGGCTTATATTAATTACAAACTGTTTGGCCTATGGCTCATGCTTATTATCAACTATCTCTTACAACTTAACCCATTTCTATTAATCTATACATTGCCACATGGCTCCAAGGCTTTACCTGTGTTCCATTATATCTTGCTTTCTGAGTGGCAGCCTGCAGTTTTCCCCTGATTCTGCCCTCCTTCATCTTTAACTCTGCTTGGATTTCCCTCCTGCCTCTAAGCTGCCTCACCATAGGCCAAAACAGTTTTTTTTTAAATTAACAAATGGCAATAAAGTATATTCACAGCATATAGAAAGACATCTCACATTAATAAAACTGAATTCACTTGCTTTTGGGATATTTGTTGTTAACTTCTCCCCCCAAATTACTGCAAAGTCTTTGCCAATGTTCATTTTCTTCTCACAAAGAGAAAATTTCATCATTAGTAAAAGGTACCACAATTTCTGCTGTTTTTTCTTGATAATTGACAAAGTCTCAATTTTCATTTTAGAATCAACTTTGAAACCTTTTCTACATAGGTCTTTAAATTTTTACTGTTTGTATGGTAAAAACATTCATTCAAAATATTACCTTCCTGACATTTTTATTTTTCTTCAAGCCCTAGAAATCACCTCGCCTATCCAAGCATCAAAATGGTTATGATTCAATATTGACTGTATCTTGGATCCATTCCTCTAAGGGTGCTGATCTTGTCTTTAAAGGCCTACTTATTCTTTTGCATTGTGAATTAGCATTTCTAAAAGCCAAAAATTCAATTATTATTTATCTAGCTTCTGGATCTAGAATCATTCTATTTACAGCTGAAGTCAATCTTTGTAAAAAATCAGTGAAGGTTTCTTTCAAGCCCTGTATAACTTTAGTAAATAACTCAGTTTTCTTTCTGACTTCTTCAATTTTGTCCCAAATCATTCAAGGCTCCTGCATGGCATACAGGAAGGGTATGGTCATCATATATAAACTGTCTTTGTAATCACCCTCTCCAAAGAGTTGGTCTTCAGAAAGTTCCATACCTCTACCCCTACTTCATTATTCAATGGTTCTAGCCTCATCTTTCCACCAGGTCCTCCTCTGTTATTGAGGACCAGGTTCTGCTATAATAAAGTCTTTCCAGTCTTGTGGGATAATTCTTTTACTAATTGGCCATGAATTTAACATCTGCCTCACAAAAGGTGAATGAATACCACATGAGACTATCACTCCCTTATGTTTCCTCAAGTCTAACACTTCCAGGATTCCAGTGAGCACTTACACAGCCTTGGGGATTCCTGCCATTTGGCAGTTGTTATTGTAAGGTGACTGGATAAAACAAAGTTGGGCTGTTACTTTCTAATTTTATAATGTAATGGTGAGGTTGGTTCTCCTTCAAATCCCTCTGTCCTTGTCTGAGTATCTCTATTTTCTGTTCTAAAAATATTTATTTTTATTTCATGTGAATTGGTGTTTTGCCTGCATGTATAACTGTCGTAAGGATGTCAGATCTTGGGATTACAGACAGTTGTGAGCTGCCATGTGGATGCTGGGAAACGAACCCCAGTCTTCCGGAAGAACAGTCAGTGCTCTTAACCACTGAGCCATCTCTCCAGCCCTATTTTATGTTTTTCTAAGCAAGTTTTTTTTTTCCCCGTAAGGCTTGTAACTTAACAGTCAGAACTGCATTGTTTTCTTTTTTTTTAAAAAAAAAAAAGAAAAAAAACTTTATTTATTTATTATTTATTTATTTATTTGCATTGGTGTTTGCCTGGAACTGGAACTACAGACAGTTGTTAGCTGCCATGTGGGTGCTGGGAATCGAACCCGAGTCCTCTGGAAGAACAGCCTGGTGCTCTTATGCGCTGAGCCATCTCTCCAGCCCCTGCATTGTTTTCATTAGTAAATTTTTCTACGGTCTTTATCTTGGCACTCATATCAACCAAATCTTTTAGAGATATAACAAGAATTATCAAACTGATGTTTATAATTGACCTTACATAAATCCTAACTGTTAATTATCCCCTCATTTAATTGTACAATTTTAAAACCACCCATTGTGGAGTGATACAGATATCCAAATCTCTCCATCTTCATAGTGTTTCCCATTTTTTTAATGTGTGAAAAACTCTCCCTCTTTATTTTTTAACTAATTCCCGCCTTAACAATTCCAAGTTGTCTCACCAATTTGTTGATGATGACAGTGAAATGTAAGGCTGGCTTCACTGTTCAGCACATTTGGGTAGAGAACACAGGTGGTGTACAGCCTGGCTGAGGATAGTTGCCACTGATCATGCGTCAACAGCCTGAAGAAGGTGTCCAGGGAAAGCCCACAACGCACAGGGAAAAGAAGCCAAAGAACCATCTGGAGGGATGGTGGACATGGGTAATGTACGTAAGCAGCAGATGTGACAGGCAGGAAGTGAGAGCACAGAGCTGTCTGAAGGCAGAGCTGGGGGTTAACTTCAGAGGCCTTTGGAGCCCAGAAGCCTGTGGAGTGTGAGGCGTTTGGAGATTGTTCTAGAGAGGCTGCAACAAGAAAATCCCAGACTTGTTCAGAGGATTTGGTGAAAAAAGGAAAAGGTTTCGGCACAGTGACGCCTGTGGTGCAGCTCCAGTGGGTGCCTGTGGCTGCAAAGCCACGGCAAGTGACTATTTCATAAAATTTGTGCCCCAAAGGTTGGAAGCCAAATGAAATGTAAACCTAATTAACCTTTATCAATAAAAAAATAAGGAGTCAAATATTAGGGTAAGATCTGAAAGATCAGAGAACTGGGAGCAGCTGCCAGTGGCTTCCTACCTCTTCAGTTCTTCAGACCAAAAGGGCCAAGACCCTCCCTCCTTACCACTGTCTGTCTCCTCTCTAGAGTTCTCCAAATCTCTATGGTCAGCTCATGGCTGGTTCTGCCCTCTGACTCCGAGCAAACTTTATTTGTCAGAATACAATCAAAATACCTCACAACTCAATAATCTACCCTTTTATCTGATCATTCCCATGTCATATAGCCCCCTTTTCTTCTTTAGAAAGAGATCTTTGAATTTAATTGGTTAGCTTTTTTTTGTCTGACTATACTAATAAAAACTTGTAACCAACCCCCCTAAACATTGACAAACATTTATAATCCATTGAATAATCAAACCTCACCTATATTCCATCTCTTTGAAATGTGGGTGTTGTTCTCTAGACTACTTCCTGTTGTCTGTGGATACTAATATTTTTGGGGAAACTTTTAGAAAATCAAGATAATTGTTAAGTCTTGGTTGGAGCAGTTTGTGAGGCTGGACCATATCAGCCAGCAGACTTGAAACTGTTCTGAATGCAAAATTCTGAGGGAACTGTACTGGAGGCATTCTGAGATGCTAGGTCACCTGGGACATCCATTTTATTTGTGTTTGGTCTTCTTGTTTTGAAAATACATAAACTTTGAAAGGTAACATACATGTCTGTATTAATACAATTATAGACTGTTGTTTACAAGTTAGCCAAAGATAATTTTTGTTTTCTGTTTGAGCAGTTCCTGTTGGGCCTTCTACTGTTTTCCATGGGTCACTTTGTGGCAGTGCTCTTAGCCACATCCAACTTTGCTTCTATCTGCTGGTCTATCTGCCATGTGTAGGCTGAAGAGACAGGAGCCTGCACCAACTCCCCACATCCCTACAGTTGTGAAAAGTATGACTCTCTCACCAGCTTTATCCCAGTCATTCATAAGGCCCTGCTCCCCAAACTTGAATTGGTAAGCCAGATAACCACCTTTACTATTGCTAGCTTGTGCTTGTTCTACCCTGGCTTTTAGCTGTGAGATATTGATTGCACTGTGTAAAGATATGTTACTGTGATTGGTTTAATAAAAAGCTAAACAGCCAATAGCTAGGTAGGAGGTATCGGTGGGACTTCTGGATAGAGAGAACTCTGGAAAGAAGTAAGACAGAGTCACCAGCTGGATACAGAGGAAACAGGACATGCAGAAGGAGAGGTAAAGCCACAAGCCACGTGGCAATTCATAGATTAATAGAAATGAGTTAATTTAAGTTATAAGAGCTGGGTATAAACAAGCCTAAGCTCATGCCAAGCTTTCATAATTAATAAGAATCCTCCATGTCATTATTTGAGAGCTGGGCTGAGACAGAGAAAGACTTGTTACAGCTTTTTTTCCCTACAAGAAAAGCCACATATGTTTTTGCACCCTGTACAGAGCTTTGCCAATTAAAAATATCTCTTGAAGATTTTAGTTTGCATATAAATATGCATAGCATTTCTTTGTTCTTTTTTTATAGTTCCAAAGTATTCTGTTGAATGGCCAAATAACACTTAACTGTTGAAATCTAAGCAAAATTTTCACTATGTGTTTTTATTTAAACATTGTTATATCAAGTCATAAGGATCTCGGCAGAAAGATCTTGTATTTCCCTATTCCTTAGGACCTACAAATGTCTAGCATATACTAAGTTCTCATTCCACAGCCTTCTGGAAGACACACTTCTATTTGTTCTCTATGAATGATTTTATTGTATTCTTAAATCCTTATTTTCATCAAAGTCACCCAAACCTAACTATCACATCTCTACCGCAGTCTAAACCATCTGTCACTTCCACATCTCATGGGGATGTTCCATCTCAGAGTTTCCAATGCCTGAACTCACTTTAACATCTGTTACTACTTCTGAGCTTCAGTCTGTTTTCCTCTCTGGCCTCTCCAGCTCCTTCAGTGGCTGCAGAGAGCAGAAGACTCACTCATGACCCATCTCTGGGACAACTTCTCTTTCTTCTTCCCTCTTTTCCTTTTCTGCAGTGCTGCGGATTGGACCTAGGGCTTAGCATGCACAAAACAAGTGTTTTAGCAGTGAACCACATTCCATAACAAACTTCCTTGAATAGCTTCCTGGAATGGATCAATAGTCTCTACTTGTCAGCCCAAACTCCTCATCAGACTCACTAGGTTTCTGAGTCTCCAGACATGATGTCACTAGAGATTTTTATCTTATTGTTTTTATCTGTCTATCCATCCATCTATGTATGTATGTATGTATGTATCTATCTATCTATCTATCTTTGG
>PVIH01003432.1:87306-161006 GCA_004025045.1 Sigmodon hispidus
TTTTTTTTTTTTTTTTTTTTTTTTTTTTTTTTTTTTTTTTTTTTTTTTTTTTTTTTTTTTTTTTTTTTTTTTTTTTTTTTTTTTTTTTTTTTTTTTTTTTTTTTTTTTTTTTTTTTTTTTTTTTTTTTTTTTTTTTTTTTTTTTTTTTTTTTTTTTTTTTTTTTTTTTTTGAGACAGAGTCTCATGTTATCTTGGTTGTCCTATCTAGATCAGGCTGACCTTGAACTCATATTCTCCTGGTCTGCTGTCCAAGTATTGGAATTAAAGGATTGTGCCATGATGCCCTGCCTTTTATTTTTATGTTTAGACAGGCTCTCATTTTGTATCCCAGGCTGGCCTTGAATTTAAGGTAATACTTCTGCTTCATCCTCTCAAGTGCTGGATTACAGACAAGAGCCACTTTATCCCCTGGAAGTGTGTGTGTGTGTGTGTGTGTGTGTGTGTATATATATATATATATATGAGTGTACCTTTGTGTGTGTGCTGACTGGGGATGAAAATGAAAACCAGGTCTTCAGCAATTCCAGGTTAAGTGGGTTCTATCACTGAGCCACATCCAACCCTTACTAGAGAACTTTCTCTTTATTCTTCTTCCTCTTTTGGTTTTTCGAGACAGGATTTCTCTGTGTAGTTCTGGGCTACCCTGGAACTCACTCTGTAGACCAGGATGACCTGGAACTCAGATATCCGCCTGTCTTTGCCTCCAGAGTGCTGGACTTAAAGGTCACTCACTGCCCAGCTTAGAGACCTGCTATAGTTTTCATCCTGTCATTCCCTAACAACTGTGAGGTGTGAGGATCGGGCCCACCTGCACCTGTTTTAGGACTTTTTATACAGCTCTTCCTGCGGTGGGTGAGAGGGGGGAGAAAGGGACGGAGGAAGGATAGAGTTGGTCCTCTGCTCTTGGGAGGGGACTTTGGGAAAGATCTGTCTGGCCTGCCTTTATGAACCTTTTTAATTGACTGAATTTTAGACCCAGCCTTTCCATTCTCTTGCCTCTACCTCCCTATGGTGAGTTCCATGCCTGTGCCGCCACAACCACACTTGTGTCTCTCTTTTCAGTTCAGCAACCCCTTAGGTCAATTTCCGTTTTCTTGGAACATCTATCCTGCCCAGGTATTTAGTAGCGCCTGGTTCATCTCTGGGTCTCCATCACTGAGCACATTTGCATCCACCTTAGAGGTTGCACCCAGTGGGATCAGAAGACCCTAGATCAACCTTGCCATGACTGACTGACCAGCGTCTTCTGGAAAGGACAGTGACTTTCTCTCCTTCAGCATTCTTTCTGGGAACAGGGCGGGATGTAATAAGGGGCCCACCAAACTATCAGTCCTCGGCCCAATATGGCGTGCTCCAGCTTCTGCGCGACCCTCAAAGATGGCAGCCCCCATCTAGAGACCGACATATTTACCCCGCGAGACGCTCGGCCGGGGCCTGACGCGACCGGAACGTGACGCTGAGTGGAGGCGGGGCTCCTCCCTCAACCCTTGGCGTCGGGTGTCTCGTGACAGGCACTTCCGCTCGGGGCGGCGGCGGTGGCGGAAGTAGGAGCAAGGCCGGAGCTTTGGCCATAAAGCCCGAGGCGGCGGCATTGGCTACGGTGATTGGGGCTGGGCAGCTCCGAGGAGCCTGCAGGAGCCGGAGTCGGACCTCTCTGTCGCGGCCTGCGTTGTGTCTCTTTCCCGGCGGACCCCGCGGTGAGTGGCGGACTTGGGCCGCCCTTCCCCCGCCGCAGCTCCGGCCTTCGGGCCTGGCGTTCCCGGCGAGAGCCGGGCCGGGCCAGGCGGGGCGGCGCCCGGCGGGCGGAGGTCGGAGGGCTCGGGGTGACCCGGCGGGCGGCAGGTACGGGGATCCTTAGGCTGTGCGCGTCTCCGGCGGCAGCCCTGCTAGCTGGGAAGGTGGACCGGGCGGGCCACCAGAGCAGCGCTGCCAGGCGCGTCACATGCCCCGGCCCGCCGCGGATACTGGGAGACGACGGGAGCTTTCAGGGTCCCGCACGGTGATTCCTATTTCCCACGTTCCAGCGGGAGGACCGCCTCAGTGCCTTCCGAAAGGCTTGGTGGCCTCCTGGCTGGTCATCGTGCGGATGTTGAGGGTAACATTGTGAAGACTCCAGATTTCTCGTTTGCTGGGTTGCGTGGCAAGACCGCACAGGTTGCCCTGTTCTCCCAGCAGCTCTCCGAAGCACCCAGGCAGTGTCTGCTTACAGAGAAATCAAAGAACAGAGAGGTTAAGTCATTTGTCCAAGGTCACACTGCTGATAAGTTACTGAGCGCTTAGACTACTTAGCAGTCTTCTGGCCTTTAGCCTCTTCTTTAGATGCTCCCAGATCTTACCACCTGTTATCTGTCCATCAGCACCCCCCTCCACCTCCTGTGTAGTGATGTCATTTGAGAGCCTCTTGGTCCTACCTTAAAGCCAGGTTGCATTTGCTGTTGTAACTTACAAGGCATGTTACGCATTGTAGTGTCACCGAATCAGAAGATCTTCAGTTCTGGCACGGTGTACATTGCGTTAGAATAGTTTTCATATCCAGGTCTTCTTTGAGTAAGGTCTGGCACCTTCTATCTACAAGAGTTGATGGGTGCCTAGCTTGTTGATTCTTCACTCTTGAAAATACTGTTTCTTTGGCTTCCCAAAGAACAGACTCTTGTCTCTTCCTTGTGACTTCAGCAGCTGATTACCCGCATGATTGGGTTAATAAAATCTCCTGTTAGTGTGTGTATTTTTTTTTTTTTTTCCAAGCTTGGGGGATTGGTTAAGAATTGAGAGTAAGAGCTGGAAAGTGAGTTATAGCTGCTTCTGAAGCTGACCACGCTGAAGTTTGGTATTCCAGCGAGTTTGGCGTTACGTTTCTACCCAGCCTGATACACACATTCAAGGGCTGTAACTTTATGTAATGTGCGAGTTCAGAGGAGAGCAGTGACTGGCACCTTCATTTAGAAAATGTTTTTCTCCCATCATATATGTGTCAGGCATTACTAGGTCCTGACTCAGGGAGACAGGCATGAGTCTTGCCTTAATTGTAAAATGGTGAGCCTCACCAACTAGGAACTCTTTGTTTTGGAATGACTGGACTCTAGAAAGAATGTGGGGCTTTTGCAAAAAGCAAGTTTTGTTTTTTTTTAAAGACTTATTTATTTATCATGCATACTGTGTACAGGAGAGGGTATCAGATGTCATCACAGATGGTTGTGAGCCACCATGTGGTTGCTGGGGATTGAACTCAGGACCTCTGGAAGAACAGAGTCAGTGCTCTTAACCTCTGAGCCATCTCTCCAGTCCAAAAGTAGGGTTTTTTTTTTTTTTTTTTTTTTTTAAATCTTAGGTGAATCAGACATCCAAAACTGTAGTGTTCTGGCTAACAACTTGAAATATTTGCTTCCTTTTTGTGTGTGGCATATCCTCATGTGCAAGTGTGAAGGTTGATATTGGGTGTTTTACATAATTGTTCAACTTTTTTTTGGATATAAGGTCTCTCTTCTGAACCTGGAGCTCATCTGCTGCTCCAAGGGCCGGCGCCCCCGCGCCCCCCCCTTCCTGACCTTTCCTTTTTCTTGATTGAAATGTGAGTCCTGGGGATCTGAGCTTAGGTCCTCATGCCTGTAGCATCAACTGAGCCCCTTCAGCTCCCATCTCTGTGAGCTTTAGGAACTGCATTCACATCGTTTGCTCCTGAAAGTGAGGACAGTATTACAGTGTATGGCTGATCACCTCTTTTGAAGAGTAACCATCAATACAATACTTGATTTTCTTTTTGTTGTAAGTGATATTTTTGTCCTGCCACTTGGTACAGTATCTTTTTTTTTTTTTTTAAAGATTTATTTATTTGTTATGTATATAGTGTACAGAAGAAGGTACCAGATGTTATCCTAGATGGTTGTGAGCCACCATGTGGTTGCTGGGAATCAAACTCAGGACCTCCAGAAGAACAGTCAGTGCTCTTAACCTCTGAGCCATCTCTCCAGCACCGGTACAGTATCTTGTAATGTGTGAGCAAAGGCACACTGGATATGTTGGGTTTTCCTTTTAGCTGACAAGAAAGCTTAATGTAGCTCCTGCCAGACTTAGTGATGAATTCTGAACTAAAAAAAAAAAAAAGTGTGCTCGTTTTCTGTGGCATTTTGGTTTCCTCCTTTAAAGGGCCCAGGTTTTACCCTGGAGAGGGTGGAACTGAGAAGTTGCTCTAAAAATAGTTTTATTAGTGTAATCTTCCAGGTAATTGTTGGCAACCACATGGGTAACTTTTCTGGTTTTCTTTTTTTGGTGCAATTTGTGCCTCATAATCAGAGGTCCTAAGCCTGGACAAGAACAGTCCTTCAAAGAGATCTGCACTATTAATACCTTTCCCATACATTTGTCATTAACCTTTCTATGAAAATACGGTGCAAATGCAGACCCTAAGATCCAGTAGTCATCTTTTGAATTGATCCTCCCTGGGTCTGACATTAATCTTTCACTTTTTTTCAATGACTTTCAGTCCAAGTCAGCAGATGTGGCTAAGATACATGACACCATTGTCCCTGGGGAAGTAACGAGGAGGTAGCCTCCCAGTCTGGGTTTACCAGCAGCTCCTCTTGGAGCTGGGTCCTCTTCCTCTTTGGAATGGTTCTGAAGCTCTCCTGTGTCTTGGCTTCTGCTTTCTGCTCCATTGGGGTTGATATGTTCTTATTGTGTTTACCTGTGCTGGCCTGTGCTTTCTTGTTCTGGGGTTTGGGTGCTGACTGCCTGTGGTTGCTACAGAGTTTTCATGAGTTGTCTTCACATCTTTCACCTTTTAGACAGTAAAGATTGGAGATCATTTGCATTTCTGTTTTAAAGTTTAAAAAACAAAAAACCCAAAACCACACTTTGTAGTGGTTGTGAGCAGTGCTTTGTAAACCAAAGTAAATTGACATGAAGGGTAAACCAAAACAGACTTCAGGAGTCTCCCTGGCCATTTTGTTTCAGTACTGCAGACTCAGATTCCAAACCAAATTTAAGAATAGCTATTTGCAAAATGTCCCCTTAGTGAAGGAAGAAAGCTTGGGTTTGGTTCCAGTGGTGATGTGACATGCAATATTGGCCTTATTCATGTGCTTGAAGGTGCAGTAATTAATGCACAGGGTGGGAGTCCCGCCAGAGCTCTGTTGGTGATGGTGATGTCATTACTGCTTTGGAGATGTGTTTGATTCCTCTTGTCCATTTCCTGGTCTAGGATTGCCTGTGCTGGCATAGAGCAGATCTGAGGCAACCTGAGGACCTAAACAGCTCTGTAGGGATTGCGCAGCCTGGCCTGCTTCTCAGTCAACCTGCTTACCATCCTGCCTGGCAGAGTGAAGGTGGTTTCTTGATGCTCCCTAGCATTAAGTGAAGATGGCCTCTTCAGGAAGTTAACTCATTTGCTTTCAGGAGCCCTATAACAGTTACTGCACACTAGGGAATTAAAATGCTTAACACCATTTGTTCTAGACGTGTATCATTGTGATTTTTAAAAGGTTGACTTTGATTTAGTAAACTTTAATTTGAGTTGAACACACAATGACAAAGCTACTATGAATTTATCTTTAATAGTCTCAGCCTGGACTTTATAAAAAATAGTGGACCTATGCACACACACAAGCCACCTTCTTTTGAAATAGGGTCTTCTGTAGTCCAGACTGACCTTGAATCCTTGTTTCACCTCCTAAGTGCTGGGATTATAGACATTTATCACTGTCTCTTAGATAAAATGATTGGTCAGTCTGCCAACAATTCTCCATGCACTTAGCAGATCTGGGGACCTTGAAGTAGCTCCAGGTCATCTTTGCAGTTCCTAGTAGAATTGTTTCTAGGTATGACGACGCCTTTTGGAAGGCAGAAACAGATGAAGCTTTGGATTCAAAGTCAGCCTGGTCTACAGGGCTACACAGTGAGGGTTCCCCCCTCCCCCCTTTTAAAAGTAGTCTGAGTGGGTTGGCACACACCTTTAATCACAGTAGGTTGATCTCTGTGAGTAAGGCCAGCCTGTTCTACTTAGTTTCAGGACAGCCAGAGTTACATAGATCCTGTCTAGGGGCAAAAATGCTTTGTCCTGTGTTATTTTGTCAATGACTTGCAGGAAGAACATTATTGACTTGTAGAAACCCTTCTCCTGAGCATTTCCTGTAAATGCTGTCTAGTATTTATGTGTTACGTATGGGTTCCAGGGAATGTAATTTTATGCTCGCAGCTCAGTGTTTCTTGTTGAGATGGTTGCCACTGGTTGGGTGGCCCAGCTAGAGTGCCATCTTATCCTCTCGATCACAAATGTGTTCTTTTGAAGGCCTCAGTAGTTGACCTCTTATGCAAAAGTGTCTTTGTTCTACTTACTTAAAGTCATTATCTTTTTTGCTGATTATTAAACAGATTTTTTTAAAAGATAGGAACTAGAAAAGTTTGATTTTTCTACCTACTAGTTTCTTCCTGCAAGTATATACTTTAATTTTATTTTTTATTTAATCTTATTTTATTTTATCTTATTTTTCCAGACTGGGTTTCTCTGTGTAGTCTTGGCTGTCCTGGAACTCACTCAAGGTCAGGCTGGCCTCAAACTCAGAGATCCGCCTACCTTTGCCTCCTGGTTAAAGATGTGTGCTACCTTGTATGGCCTGCTGTTTAAATAGGCACATATCTGTTGTGTGTGTTCTAACAAATAAAGCTTGCCTGGAGATCAGAGGGTAGAGCTAGCCAGTAGTTAACCATAGAGGCCAGGCAGTGGTGGCACAAACCTTTAATTCCAGCTTTTGGGAGGAGGGAGCAGGAAGATGAGGAGTTCAAGGCCACCCTGGGCTACATGAGATTAAACCAGTCTAAAAGAGAAACAGAGCTGGACTGTGGTGGCTCATACCTTTAATCCCAACACTAAGGAGGTGAAGACAGCAATATAAGACTGATGGAAGTAGGGTCTCTGTCTTCATTCAGCCAAAGATTTTTAGAGGTAAGAAATTTCTAGTGGCTGCTGCTCTGCTTCTCTGATCCTTCAGCTTTCACCTTAATATCTGACTCTGGGTTTTTATTAAGACTAATTAGGATCACACTTCACATACTTATAAATGCAGATGAACAGTTTAAAGAATTTTCTCAAACTGAAAAGACTCCTTATGCCTCTTTCAAGCCATTATCTCCTTCCTGCTGTTAACCTGTAAGGATTTTTTCATCTTTGTTAAGCTATTTATTGAACATCTCCTCCAGCCTAGTCCTATCCCACTCCCACTCCCAGAACATGGAGCCAGCTGTAGCTGATTTCTAACACAGTGACTAATGTTGCTTGGTTTGGATTCCTTTGTGTAAATGGAATTATCCACTGTTCAGTCATCTGGTTATCTGGTTTCCTTGACTTCTCTGAAACCTTGTGTAATGTGTGTTTTTAATTCCATTTTCATTGAACCATAATATTCTACTATGTGATTAAAATCTTTAAAATTAAGTAAAGTTGGTGTGGTGTGCATCTCTAGTTACTTTAGAGGCTGATGCAGAGTAGTCTCTTGAGCCCAGGAGTTCAAGATCAACCTGGATAATATAAGAAGACCTTTACTTCAATATATAAATAAAAAGTAGAAAGGCTGAGTTTTAGGCTATGTCTATGTATCTGCTTATATGCCATGAATCTAGTAGTTTGGACAGCAGCAGTATATTCCCTTATGGCTCTGGAGGTTATATACCTGAGGTATGGATGGACAGAAGGGGCTTCTGAAGCTTCTTGCATGCCCTTCACATCATCCTTAATTGTGTGGTGTCCCGACTCCTTTTAGTCATACTGAATAGGGGCCAACACTAATGACCTCATTTAACCTGTAACCCCTTTAAAGATCCCATCCTGCATATGCCCCATTCTGAAATGGGGTTAGGCTTGCAATGCATGAATGGGTAGGCATGGAGGGTTGGGGGTGGGGCACAGTTTGCCTATTTTACTTTAATGGACAGGGCCCCTAGTCACAGAACCTGACCCTTGTGGCCCCCATTTTTCTTACCAATGCAGGGAGACCTAGAGTGGGTAAGAGATGGTTCTTAGATGAAAACATGTTAGTGCTGTGCCTGTTAGCAGTGAAGGCTAGGGAGTACTTCATTAACACATGCCGGGGCCTGGGTTTGATCCCTTAACTCCTCAGAAGGAAAAATAACAAAATGGTGAGTGACTTCAGTATTGGGAATGAAGAGAAGCCTTCCATGGCCACCCTGTGGTCTCTCTGCATCTTGACCCATGTCTGATGAGGTACTTGCATTCAGACTCTGTTGACCTGATGTTTTGGCCTTAAAGTGCTGGAGTTTCCTCATGCACATGTTAGTGGCTGTCTCTTGCTTTCTCATTGATATCCAGGTAGGTGTTGGCATCAGTCTGCCAGTTTTTTGGCTGAATGATCTTGAGCTTTGAACATCAGATCTTACTTTGAAGTATTATATGGCTTTGCTTCTTCCCAAATATCAGTCCCTTAAATCTTTAAAATTCTACACCTGTAATTCTACAGAGCAACTTACTCTTGGTACTATGAATAGTGTTGTAGAATATTTCCGGGGCCCATTTGGGCCAGAAATTTGGACCTTGCCTTTTCCCCTAAAGAAATGAATCAGATGCTTATATTAACTTTATACTGTTTGGCCCATGTCTCAAGCACATTACTAGCTAGCTCTTTCATCTTAATTCAACCCATTTCTAGTATTCTATCTGCCACGTGGCCCAGCCCGTGGCTCACCTGGATTCCTTCCTTACATGGCTCTTCTTTGGGGGTTGGATGGAGACTGGCTAACTCTGCCCTCCTCCTACCTGTCTCTCCTCTGATCCTCCACCCACTTCTATGGTGCTCCACATAGGCCAAACCAGTTACATTATTTAAAGCATACAGAGAACATTTCCACCACAAGTAGTTTCTGGAGGAGAGTTAATTTGCTAGATTTTATTGTCTACTATAAGAAAAAGCTGCCTTTTTTTTTTTTTTTTTTTTTTTTTTTTTTTTTTTTTTTTTTTTTTTTTTTTTTTTTTTAATCAGTTGTGGGGAATGTAAAAATAAGAGTCCTGGAGATTCAGGAATAATTCTAGTACCAGGAAGGTGAGAATCTTAAGAATAGCTTAAAGAAAATGTTAAAGTTCTTTGACTAAAGTAGGGGGAGAGGGCCCTAGTGAATTTTTGGATAATGTTGTAGAAGTGTGACTTAGCGGGAAGACTGATATTGAGGCTAAGAGGTGCTACTGTTGTTAATGCTGTACCAGGCAGACACTCTGTTGAACCTCTGTACTGTACTGAAGAATCTGGAGAGCCAGGCTGTTAAGGCATATGCTTTTAATCCCAACATGTAGAAGCAGAGACAGGCAGATCTCTCTGAGTTTGAGGCCAGCCTATTCGACAAAACAAGTTCCAGGATAGCCAGGACAATCACACAGAAAATAAATAAACAAATAAATAAATAAGCAGCAGCAGCTGGATATGGCCTAGTTCTGTGAGAAGAATGTCTCGTTGTGATAACTTATTATCACAGTTTGACCTAGGCTAGGACCTCACAGGAGTTAGGCAAGCACTCTACCACTGAGTTGTAATCCCACCCTAGAATTGCCTTTAACAGTACGTTAGGAATGGGAAGAATGGGATTGATTAATTTAATTTTCCTCTTCAACCGCCCTGTAGGTTCCTCTTAGACGCTTATGGCCAGCCTGTCATTGAGTGAAGTATCTATGATATCTGGAGTTGGAATCAAAACTTTTGGAGCTATTGAAACAGTTTTATATGAGTGCCTATGTTACTAGCTATCTGCTTTTCAGCCTCCCTACCTAACCAAAAGCAAAAAAAGCACTATCACTCTTACCTAGATCTAACCCTAGGTCTAAAAATTTAGCATAGGACAGCTTTGGAGATACAGATGCATAGTAGAGACCAGCAAATGCAAGCTGCAAGCTCCTCCCTTTCCTGCTCAACCCCTCCGCCCACTAAGGGAGGGAGAAAAAAAAAAACCCAACAATACACAAATAACCTGAGAACTGTAGGAGGAGAAAAGCCCTCTTAGCAAGATTGTTTTCTAAGGAACTTGCTTTTTGAAAGTTTCTTTTGTGTTTTCCTCCCTGTAGGAATCTGATACATGGAACAGAGTATGAACAGTATGCACATTGCATCACTTGAGCTCCTCAAATTCATGTTAAACTTCTTGACATGTCACGTTCTTCCAAGGAGATCTTCAGTATTATGAAGCCACTGAATAGAGGGTCTGGGACTAGCACATAATGTCTAAGTTTGCAGAAGGCTCCATGACTCTAACATGAGAATAGCATCTTCAGTGAAGGTCTGCCTTACTTAACTTCATGTTGTGTTTTCAGCATTTTAAAAGTCAGCTGTACAAGCTGGATGTCATGGCATGCAACTCTAGTCCCAGCACTTGGAAGGCAGAGGTGGGTGGTTTTATGTGAGTACGAAGCCTGCTTGGTCTATAGAGTGAGTTCCAAGGTAGCCAAGGCTACATAGAGAAACCCTGTCTCAAAAACAAAACAAGTCAGTTATACTTGCGATTCTGTTTTTATGATGTGTAAATTCCCAGGTAGTGACCTTTGAAGCATTATCAGACAAAACAGATGAGGCTTCGCTTTGTAACCACCTCTGAGTGCGCATAATAGCACATGCTTCCTGGCTTGCTGATGAGTTTTCTGCTGTTTTAAGAGGAGCCTTGCCATGTTAGCTCAGACTGACCTTGCACTTGAGATAATAGGTCCAACCCTTTCCATGCTTCCCTTCTCATTTTATTCTTTAGGTGGAACCCAGGGCCTTGTGCGTACTCACTCAGCAAGTGTTTCCACACTGAGCTAAACTCTAGCCCTTCATCCTTCTTACTCCTGAAGGAGCATCCATGATAGGGCAAAGGAAAAACACACTGCTAAAGGCTCTTGATCTAGAGGGAATTGTTTCAGGCCAAAAATGACTCATCACTGTGCTTCTGGCTCGTTAGTAGAATAAGTCACAGTATGGAAGGCATCCTAAAGTGGGATTCTACTGTGTATCCAGTAGGCCCAGGGCTAGAAGCACGAATGTCAGTTGAAGTGACTGAGAGAAACAAACCTTTTTAGAGATTCCTGTTCCAGGCAGGTGGTTAACTTAAAAGCTGGAAGGAGTTTAGTGCTGTGATATATATGTGTCCTGTCCATTGTTTGTACTCAGGTCTCCCAGTGTGTCCTAGGCTTGGCAGTCCTGATGCTTCTGCCTCCTTGATGCTGGGATTGTAGGTGCCACCAGTCCTGGGTTAGTAGTTTAGCTCTGTTTATGAAGAGGCCTGCCACCTGGATTTAAGACTTACCCTCCAAAATAGATTTATTCTAGGGATCAGTATAATAATCTTAGTCAGGTACCTGGAGATGTCCTCTGCACACAATGGGTATAAAAAAAATATTTAATCAGACCCTTCACCTTTGCCTCCCATATTTTCAGCATTGAAATCCTAGACCTTTTAAGAATCCTATTACTGATGGATGCCATCCCATCTTCATGGGGCAAAGTGTCAGTCACACAGTCTTCAAGTGTTTCTTAGGCCTTCCTTGTCTGTAGAGCCTTCCTTTTTCATTGCCTCTGTTGAAGCCCTTCACATGATGCTGGGTAGTGTTGGCCTCTTGGCTTTGACCTTCTTCCTGGCTGGTAGTGCAATCCCAGTAGTACCTTCCGCCATCATGGCTACCAGTCTACCATCCTACCTTAACCTCCTGAGTGCTAGGATGGCAGGTGTGGTCCACCAGGCCTGTCTGTAGCTCTGCTTTTGTTTGTTTGAGCTGGTTTTATCCTCTGAGGGCTGAGATTAAAGGCATGATCTGTCATATCTGGCCATCTCCAACTGGCTTTTGATAAATAGTCTACATGTGTAGCTGCTGTAGTTGATAGTTTAAGAAACACATGTAAATTCCTTACATTGTGTGAAATGAGAGGATCAGAAGCTGTAGGATTTTAGATGCTTCCTTATGCAGGACTCCAAGGTGTAATAAAAGATTACCTGTTCTTGGCTGGGCTGGCAGCACATGCTTTTAATCCCAGCATTTGGGAAGCAGAGGCAGGAGAGCTCTGTGAGTTTGAGACCAGCCTGGTCTAAAAATTGAGTTCCAGGTTAGCCAGGGCTATACAGAGAAACCATCTCGAAAAAACAAAAACAAACAAATTTTTTAAAAAAAATTATTAGTATTTGGGGTGCTGGAGAGATGGCTCAGAGGTTAAGAGCACTAGCAGTTCTTCCAGAGGTCCTGAGTTCAATTCCCAGCAACCACATGGTGGCTCACAACCATCTGTAATGAAATCCGATGCCCATTTCTGTCATACAGGCAAACATGCAGGCAGAACATTGTATATATAATAAATAAATTTTTAATATTTTCAGTATTCTCTGGCTCTTAGTTATAGACCCTTGTTGATCTTTTTGATTTTTTTTTGAGGTAGGTTCTCTTGGAGCCTGTATTAGCCTTGAAGCCCTTACTGGGAGTACAGGAGTGTATGTAACCCTGCTTGATTCCTGTTAGCCATTTTCAAACCTTTGGCATGAAGCTTTGCTTTCCTATTTCTTTGTGAGAGGAAAACATGACTTTATGACCTAAGATTTGGCCTTTTGTTTATAAATTACAAAAGCAGTATGGTTTCTTTTTTTTTTTTTTTTCTTTTTCAGAGATAGGATCTCCCTTTGCTGCCTAAACTGGCTTTAAATTGTAATCCCAACTTTGCTACCCAAGTTCTAGGGTTACAAGTCCACACCACTCTGTCTTGCTAGTATAAAAGTGGACAATGTGATGGTTATTCAAAACTTTTTTAAAGTGGGATTACACAGCACACATTCTGTAGCTTTGTAAAAATTCTTGATGTGTAGTAGAAACCCTACTTGTAATGTATGCTGGCTTTTGTTTTTGCTGTGCTGGTGAGCAATCCTAGGACCTCAAGCATGCTAGGGAAGTAGTGTGGATCTAGCCTACATCACTCATTGATTGCATGCTGTTTTAATGACTGTGACAACTGCACTTTCCATCCTCTAAAGAACATTTTAGCTCTAACCCATCAAGGAAAGAATTCAGGGGCCTAGAAGAGAAGGTACAGGGGTGATCTCCCAGAAGTCCTGGGTTTAATTCCCAGCACTCATATGGCCACTTACCATGCATGGCCTGTAACTCCAGTTCCAGAAGTCTGATGCCCTCTTCTGACCTCTGCAGGCAACGGGCATGCATGTGGTTCATAGACACCCATGCAGACAAAACACTCATACACATAAGTAAATGAAGTCAGTGCTTATCTTTTGCCACTTATCCAATAATTTCTTTAAGATACAGTCATTGGACACTCTTAAGATTTTGTTTTCATTGCCAAGGGGCCTCAGGAAGGTTTGTACTTAACAGTTATAGTTTGAGAATTGTGCTCAAACAGGTGTCCGAAGTCAGTTTCTTAATTTTGTCCCCTTAACAAATGGGAAAAATGTTAACTACTTTAAACTTTGAGTTTTCATAGATTAAGTGTAGTAGTTTGAGTGAGATGCCCTCCATAGTCTCAGGCATTTGAATGGATGATTCCCAGTTGGTGTTGTTTTGGGAGACTTAGAGGTGTGGCCTTGCTGGAAGAAGTACTGTCATGGGATCTGACTTTGAAAGCTAAAGACTTCTGCCATTTTGCGTTTGTTCTGTTTCCTGCTTGGGAGCTCTCAGTTTGCTGCTCCAGTTGCTATGCCTGCCTGACCTGACACCAAGCTTCCTGCCTTGAGGTGAAGGGCTTTTCTCTCTGGAGCCGTGAGCCCAAACAAACCCTTACTTGTGTTAGTTTCCTTGGTCATGACATATTTATCATAGCAGTCGGAAAGGAACTCTTAGATTTAAAAATACATTCATTAGTTATTTGTTTTCTGTGAATTTGCTCTTCTGTGCCAAATCTCAAGTGAGTCCCTCCTTTCCTCTATCTAAATATGGCTCAGATAACAGACTTTTGATTCTTTTTCTTGGCTTGTTTTCTTTGTGAAATTTGGGTGATGTGTTTTTGTAGAAACACTTTTCTGTGTCAGATCTGCCACTTGGTTTTCTTCTGGGTTTTATGTCATACTTAGCCTTTTCTATACAGGACAGAGTAGCTGTTCATCTAGCCCTTGGCTCACATGTGAGGGTTTTGTTTTGTTTGGTGGCAGGAGGTGGGGGCAGGATCTTTCTCTAGATGCCTGTTGTTTCATGCCTAATTGTATTGTCTGTTCCTCATTCACAAGATACTACTTTATTACAGGAATTCCCAACTACACGTGCGCCGCCCCCCCCCCCACCTTTGGGGCAGTTGCTTTCTGCGTTGTGCTGTTTGGTAAGCTGGGCACTTTCTGTCCTTCAAAGAACTCCATTGAAGTTGCTTCAAATATTTCTCTGATTAGTTTGGCCAGCAGAACCAATCATCTAGATAAAGAGAGGAAGCTTTTCCTAAGGTGCTCTCAAAAGATGAAGAAGCTAAATACTTTCCCTGTTAATGTAGCTGGGACAAATGCTCTGTAGTTGTCTATTTTTACAGATGTACTGTGGTAGAAGACCTGTGTTTAACCCCCAGAGCTCTGGGCTTGCTGGGACAGTAGTAATGGAGTGATGGTTACCCCTTGAAGAAGCAAATGTTAGATATAGATTATGTTCATGAAACTCCTAAGTATTTCCTTCTCTGCCTTTTCTGGTCTTTTCCTGCTGCATTTGAAAACAGTGTCAGGGAGGTGGTTCAGTCTGTAAACTGCTTGCTGCAAGCTTAAGGACCTGAGTTTGAATCTTTAGTACCTACAAAAAAGCTGGATATGGTGGTACACTCCTGTGGCTCCAGCACAAGTGGGAGCTATGAGGTTGGGGAGGCAAAGATAGATGGATCCTAGGGACTTATTGGCCATCCAGAGTATACGAAATGGTGATTAATGACAGACTGTTTCAAAATAGAAGCTGGAGAACAATAGAGGAAGACACCTAGTGTCAACCTTTGGCTTACACACCTATGCACACACCCACATGGGGGCATGCACTTGAACTGTTGAATAGAAACAACAAAAAAATTTCACAAGTACCGTTAACTTCATAATTACATTATAGATGAATTATTTTACTGTTTGTTAATACTGTGTGTTATTGTTGTCTTTGAACTGGGTTTCTTTTATTTTTCCTATGAGGGGTTGTTAATAGTGGATTTTGTTTTATTAATTTAAAATTTTTGATTTCTTTTATGTGTATGGATATTTTACTTGCATGTCTGTGCGGTACTTCCGTGCCTAGTTCCTTGAGGAGTCCTGAAGGTGTCTGATCCCCTGGAATTGGGTTTACAGATGACTGAATCATCATCACATGGGTGATGGGATTCAAATTCAGGTGTTCTGGAAGAGCAGTCAATGCTCTCAGCTGCTGAGTTACCTTTTGTTTTGAGAATTCAAGAGACAGTTAATTAGTCCTCACAGAGTTGACCAGGGGCCAGTGTTTCTTTTCCAAACTTTTAAAGGAGTGTTAGCCATCTGAATTGAGGAAAATGATTGTCTTCTGAACAGGAAGAGAGTTCATGGGTCAGCCAAGTCTTCCAGTTTTTTGCGGTCGTTTGGATGCTGAATTAATCATCGGTACTTGTCATGTAAAGTCTGTCTGCACCTACTGAGCTGTCAAATGGCTGCCTTTTTGGCTTGCAGTTCTGTGAACCCATGAAGTTGTCTGAAGTTGCAGAGTATCCACAATCTGCTTGTTGTCTCTGTGAAGGATGGAGCCTTCTGGTTATTTTTTCATTTTCATTTTTTCTTAAAAGCCAAGTAGTGTTTTAAAGCAGGCAGGGCTAGAAGTGTTCCACTTACTCTTACTAGTGTGTATGTGATGAGCAGATGGCATATATAGTTAATTAGTAACTTCACCTGTTTAAACAGTGCTGGTCAGAAACCGAGAAGTGAGCTGGTTTTTCTGTTTCTCATTGCTGCTGTGAAGAACATGGAGTTCTATCCTTGGGATCAGGGGAAGTTAAAGTATAGTCAACATCCAAGTAGCTTCAGGGTGCGTCATACTAAGTACTGTACCAGAGAAGGACCTGTGGAGGATACAGTTTTTCTGCACTAAAGAATTTACCTATGTGAAGGGCCATAGGTATGCAGATATGATGTGCTAAAAGTTAGAATTGCAGTGGCCTTAGGTGTTCTTTGTTTTTTATTTTGCAGTTTGGGGCTGCTGAACCCATGGTTCCACCATGCATCTACCACTGAACCACAACCTCAGCTCCACCTTTGTGAACAATGTTTTTGTTGTTGTTAGTTACTGTTTTGTGACACAGGGTCTCTATGTATTCCTGGTTGTCCTGGAACTCACATAGATCCTACTAAATGCTTCCAGAGGCCTGTGCTACAATGCCTGGCCAATAGTGGTTTTTATAGAACTAGTTGTACAAAAAGAATCATCCCATCCCTATAAGATACAGGGAAACAGTAGATGCAGGCAAGATTGTGTAAAAGTCTTGGTTTATTTGAGGTTTTAATTTTTTATATATGTGTGTATGGGTGTTTTGGCTGTGTGTGTGTGTTCTGTGCATGTATGCAGTACTTGAAAAGCCAGAAGAAGGTCCCTGAAACTGGAGTTACAGATGGTGGTGAGCTTCAGTGTTGATGCTGGGACTGAACCTGAGTCCTTTGGAAATGCAGTACTACTCTTAACTGCTAAGCCATCTCTCCAAACCCTCTTTCCCCCCCCCCTGCTTTTTTTGAGAGGTAAGCTGGCCTGGCACTAACTTTATGTCTCAGGCTGACCTCCAACTTCCAGCAGTCCTCTTGCCTCAACTAAGGTATTATGAGCTGCAGTGACATAAAAGGAAATTCTGAAAATAAAGTCTTTGTCCCACTTCAGCTGGGATTCTATTAAGAAACAATGTTGAGCCAGGCATAGTGGCCCAGACCTTTAATCCTAGCACCCCAGAGACAGAGGCAGGTGGATCTCTAAGTTTGAGGGCAGCCTGGTCTACATGGTCCCAGGACTGCCAGGATTATGTAGAGAGACTGTCTCGAAAGAAAAACAAAACAACAAAAAAACAATGTTGTAGCAGACTTTCTTTGACCGCCAGCCCTCAAATTAGTTATGAATGCTTGGCTTTAGCTTATGCTTGTCTCATTAGCTTATAAATTAAATTTACCTGTTTTTCTTCATTTCTGTTTGCCTTCGCTTTTTTTTTTTTTAAGATGTATTTATGATGTAAACAGTGTTCTGTCTACATGTGTCCCTGCAGGCCAGAAGAGGCACCAGATATCATTATAGATGGTTGTGAGCCACCATGTGGTTGCTGGGACTTGAACTCAGGACTTGTGGGAAAGCAATCAGTGCTCCTAACCTCTGAGCCATCCCTCCAGTCCTTGCCTTGGCTTTTTTAAACCTTTCTTTCCTTCTTATGCCCGACTCTGTGTCTGATTGTCTCCCTTGTTCTTTCCTCTTTTTCTCTTGAGCCTAGATTTCTCCTACTTATTTTCTCTACTTAGCAACCCCACCTACCCCACCTCTGCCTCATTATTGACTGTTCAGCTTTTTACTAGACAAATGAGTGCCTTAGGCAGGCTGAAACAGCAACACAGCTTTTCACAATTAAACAAATACAGCATAAACAGATGTAACACATCTTTATATCACTAAATGCAGCATGAACAAATATAACAACACCTTTACACACTCAAAGTAATACTCCACAGCACAAACAAATATAAAATATCTTTACCTAGTTAAAGTAATATTGCACAACACAGTGTTGAGCTGTATACAGTTATGGGTTTCTTATTTGCAGAATGATGGCTTTATAGTGTAATAATATTGATATGTGCGTGTAAGTGAGTATACAAGAATTAGAATGTTTGCTAATAATGCATCTAAGTTTACTTCACCTGAATTAGGTATTTCTTTTCCACCTGAATTTTCTTGACTGAGCGAATATATTCAGGGAAGGAAGAAATGTTGGCCTACCTCTCTACGTGTGGCTAGGTAGCTACCACTGGACAGAGATTTGTTCATGAGGCTTTCTAGTTCTAAGAAAATGAACGAGCTCTTGTACATTCTAGACAATATTTGCACTTACAGCTTTACAGAGTCTGTTCAATAGATGGTAGGATCCTGGTGACTATGATGTAGAGCATTCCTTGGCCCCACATGATCATTCAGTAGTAATATCCTCAAAGTAGGATAGCCCCATGATGAATGGGGGTACTGTGAACAATTGCCTTCCTGTTAATCAGATAGCCTATATAACTACATACATTTCTAGAAATACCAAACCTAAGGCTAAATTACAAAGAAATAGGAAATCTGAATAGACTTATAGCCAGTAAAGAAATTGAATCATTTGTCTTTAGTCTCTTCACAGTGAAAAGCCCTGTAACTCAGTTGGTGAATTCCAGGGAAGTAAAGAACTTAGACCAGCCCTTCTCATGGAATGGTGTCTTTTCAGTAGGTCAGTGACTAAGACACTTGAACAGCTACCACTTTTACTCTTCTAGCTATCTCCCTGACACTTCAGTTTCTTTATTATTAGTTTGTGGTTTTGTTTCATTTAACCTGCTTAAATTTAATTATTTTCTGTACATTTATAAATCAATTGTTTTAACTTTCTTTTGGGATACACAGACTGTGATTTTAGCTTGTAGATTTAGTCTCTGCAATTTTGCTGAGTTACTTTATCAGATCTTAAGTTTTCTTGTTATTGAAATCCTGAGATCCAAGCCTTGCACAATAATTACTAAAGTTAATAAGTTAACAGTTCCATGACCACGACAACTCTTTTAAGAGAAAGCATTTAATTGGGGGCTTGTTTACAGTTCAGTGATTTGATACATTATCATCATGGCAGGGAGCAGGTAGGTAGGCATGGTGCTGGAGTAGTTGAGAGCTACATGATGATCTACAGGTAGAGAGGGATGAGAGACAGAACTGGGCCTGGGGGGTGGTGAAAACCGAAAAGCCCACCCCCATGACACATTTTCTCCACCTAGGCCACACCTCCTAAACATCTTAATCCTATTAGAGTTCTATTCCCTGGTGATTAAGCATTCACTTATGAGTATATGGGGGTGATTCCTATTCAAACCACCACAAGTCTGATGACTCAAGTCAGTCATTAGAAACAACAACAACAACAACAAAGACCCAGGCGCAGTGGTGTGTGTCTGTAATCCTGTTACTGCTAGGGTGAGGAGGGAGCAGATTGCTTACAAGTTTGTGGGTTAGCTAGTCTGGATTATGGGGTGTGGTGGAACACACACACACATTATGTTTTTAAAGCTTTACATATATATGTGTGTACCATGTGTGTATCTGGTGCCTGAAGAGGTCAGAAGAAGGCACTAGATTACCAGGAACCGGAATATTGGAGTATTGGAGAATTATGAGCCACCATATGGTGTAGGGAACCAGACCCTTGCTTTCTGCAAGAAGCACAGGTGCTGTTAACCTCTGAGCCATAGCTCTGGCCCCTCTTAAGAAAAAAAAGAAAGGGCTGGAGAGATGGCTCAGAGGTTAAGAGCACTGATTGTTCTTCCAGAGGTCCTGAGTTCAATTCCCAGCAACCATATGGTGGCTCACAACCATCTATCTTGAGATCTGGTGCCCTTTTCTGGCACACAGGCATAGTGGAGGCAGAATGTTGTATACATAATAAATAATAAATCTTTAAGAAAAAGAAAGAAAAGAAAGTGAGGAGGGTTGTGATGAAACTCCTGAGAAGAGGCATCTTAAAGGAAAGAGTGTTTGTTTTGGTCTGTACAGCCCACCTGTCATAGTAGGGGACACATGGCAGTGGGGAGTATGAAGGAAGCAGAGATAAGCATACTGGTGGTCAACTTCTGTTCATTTCTTTAGAGCCTGACTACAGCCTGTGGGCTGTCTGATCTCATTTAAGGTATGTCTTTCCTATTCAGTTAAAAGGCAGTGAACACTAGCCAAAGCACAAGCCTGACATAGTGACTCAGGCTTTTAATCCCAGCACTAGGGAGGCAGAGGCAGGCAGATCTCTGAGTTCCAGGCTGGTCTACAAAGAGAGTTCCAGGACATCTAGGAACATAGACAGACCCAGAGCCTTCCTCAAAACAAACTAACAAAACAAGAACAAGAACAGTTTCAGCAAACAGCCTCATAGACTTATCCAGAGGTATGCTTCTGTGGTGCTTCTAAACTTTTTTCATTTTTTGATATAGCTCTAGCTAGCTTGGAGTTTGCTAGGTAGATAGGACAGGCCTTTAACTAACAAAGATTTGACTTCCTCTGCCTCCTGAGTACTCTGTTGGTTTGTTGTTGTTTGGTTTTTAATCTCAGTGTATCCCTGGATGGTGAAGAACTGAAAGAGAACCATATGTCTCTGCTGCCAAGAGCTGAAATTAATGGCATGTATCACTATGCCCAGCTCTGTGGTGATTCTAGATTTTAAACTGATAAGATTAATCACTGTATCTGGAATGTAACTCACTGGTAGAGGATATGGGACCCATTCTTAGTATTGCAAAAAGGAAAGGAAGGAGGAAGGAAGGAAATTTTACTGTTTTAGGGAATCACAGTGCTATTCAAAGTAGCAGATTCACTGCAGGCCTTAGAACATGCCCAGTTTTACATATCTACCTTTATATTGTGACATACATCTGTAACGTCAGCATTCAGCAGGCATTGGCAGGAGGGTCTAGAATTCAAGGCTAGTATGGGATTACAACATAGTAAGATTTTGTTTCAAAAAGAAAAATGCTGGGCTCTGGTGGTGCATGCCTTTAATTCTAGCACTGGGGCTGAGGCAGGCAGATAGAGCTCTCTGTGAATTTTAGGCCAGCCTGTTCTACAAATTAAGTTCCAGAACAGTCAGGACTACAAAGAGAAAACCTCTCAACAACTAACTAACTAACTAAGAAAGGAAAAGAAAATAACCTACCCCAAATTTGTGTGGGAATTCATGGAATTCTGAATGTCCAGTTGGCTTGACTACTCAGAATGAGAGAGAGAGAGAGAGAGAGAGAGAGGGAGGGAGGGAGGGAGGGAGGGAGGGAGGGAGGGGGAGTCACAGTTCCTGATTTCAAGTTTTACATCAGAGCAAGCCAGGAGGCATCACAGAAAGCCACACCTGGAATCCTGGCCCTCTGGAGGCTGAGGCAAGCAGGTGACAAGGTCCAGACCAGCCCTGCTTTAACCACAGCGAGGCTTCCCCTAAACAAAGCTCTCCACTCCCAGCAGCCTGCTGCTGACACAAGTCCAGAATTTTCTGCTTTTGCTCCTTTTTTCCTCCTTAGTTTAGTATCTATTGATAATACAACAACATAGTAACAAACATAACTGACTTTTTCAATTAATTTTTATTGTGATACAATGTATTGGTGTAAAACTTGCCATTTTTATCTTTTTGCTTTTTTTGTGCTGTTGAAGGCACATTTTTAGCATGTGTATGGTGGGTGTTAGGAGGGGGTAACTGTAGGTCAGAAGTTCATGTTAGATGACTTCTATTGCTCTCATACTGAGAGGCTGCATCTCAGTATAAGAGGAGAAGATGGACTGAGACTTGGATTCATCTCTCTCCTGACTGGAGGCATATGACCAGCTGCTCCATGCTCTTGCTGCCATGATGAACTGACTATACCCTTAAGCCATGACCCAGATTGTTACTCCTCCTTTAGGTTGCTGTGTGTCAGATACTTGTTTACAGTGATGGGAAAGCAAATAACACAGCAGCTGGTGTTTACAAACACCCTCAGACACATTCAGAGGTGTGTCTTCTAGCTGATACCACTTTGCCAATTGAAAATTGAGCTTAACCATCTCAGCACAGTTGAATTTCTAAAACTCTAACAGTTCTCCATAGTTTGGGCATCTTACTCCTAGGAAAAAAGCCTTGACTGTATTTTTCCAAATCACAGATTGCACCACTGTCCCCAGTTGTTTAGGCAGAGTCTCCTTAAAAGAGCTCAAGAGTTGGTTGTGGTCGTGCATACCTTTAGTCCTGCTGCTTGGAGGCAGAGGCAAGCAGAGCTCTTCATAGACTTCAGCCAGGTCTATGTAGTGAGTTCCAGGACATCCTGGGCTATGTAGAGAGACTTTGTTTCAAAAATAAATAAAATAAGCTGAGCTCATTGCAGAGAGAATCTCTGCAAACTCTGAAGTTACCAGCCTCAAAAGCAGGCCCTTTGAGATAGGGCCTGTTTTGTTTCTTCAAGTTAGCATGACTTCTAAGGGGGGTGATCCTTTCTTTAAACCCTTAATGCCTAGTTCTAAATGGCAGATTCTTCTGCACAAATGAGACACATTAATGTAGGAAGAACTAACTGCTGTTCTATAAGCAGCAGCTATAAGAATATTTGGAATTTAGATAATTATATTTGGTCAGTATGTTGAGTTGAATTCTGTAAAAGGCAGTTTTAGACTCCAGTTTCCCCTACCCCATTTTGCTAGTTAAAATGAGCTTGATTGTTTTGGTACAGGGTCTTATTGAGTAGATCAGGTTGGCCTTGAACTCAGCTCTACCTGCCTCTGCCTCTGAAGTACTAGGATAAAAGGGGTGTGCCACCCTTCCTGTCAAATGAACTTTGAAGTCTGCTGTAAAAAATACACTTCGGGGCTGGAGAGATGGAACAGCACTGACTGTTCTTCCGGAGGACCTGAATTGGATTCCCAGCATCCACATGGCAGCTAACAACTGTCTGTAATTCTAAGAGCTGACATCCTTACACAGTTATACATCCAGGCAAACACCAATTCATATAAAATAAAAATAAATATTTTAAAAAAATACACGTCATAGTACCTAAAGCAAATGAATTATATACATAATTAGTTGAAAAAATTCTATGTATATTTTAATCACAATTTGTAATGTCTAAATTTTTTTCTTTGGTTCTCTCCTTTGGTTTTTTTGGTTTGTTTTTGTTTTGTTTTGTTTTGTTTTGAGACAGAGTTTCTCTAACAGTTCTGGCTGTTGATACTCACTTTGTTTACCAGGCTGTCCAGGAATTTACTGAGATCTACCTGCTGGTAGGCATGAGCTACCACTTGGTTTATTTTTATTTTATATGTATGATGTTTTGCCTGCATGAAATACATGTGTCACATGCATGTCTGATGCCTTTGGAGACTGGAAGAGGGCATTGGATTCCTTGGAACTGGATATTTGTGAGCTACCATGTAGGTACTAATAACTCTGAGTCTGGGACATGTGTTTTTGTTTTGAGACAGGCTCTTGTTGCTCAGATTGTCCTCAAATTTACTGTGTAGCCAAGGCTGGCCTTGAACTCTTTGATTCTCCCAATTCTACCTGCCAACCTGATAAAGATGTGCATTCTCATATTCCAACCTGATTTTGGAACTTTGAAACTTACAAGTTCAAGTACAGATTATTATTTGGGGGAGGGTTCAAGACAGGATTACTCTGTGTAACAGAGCCATGGCTGTCCTGCTTCCCAAGTGCTGGGATGTGTGCAGCATGCTGGGTTTACAGTTATTGTTACCTGACTCCTCTTGTTTCCCTAGGAGATGATGTTCAGAAAGTGAACAAAAATTTGTTTTAACAATGTAGCATAAAGCTGGGCAGTAGTGGTATGCATCTGTAATCCCAGCACTCAGGAGGAGGATCTCTGTGAGTTCCAGGACAGCTAGGTATTGTTACACAAAGAAATACTGTCTCTGGAGGAGGGGAGGAATGAAAAAATAGAGCATGGAACACCTTAGTTGTTTGTTAACTGAAACAGGGCTCAACTGTGTAGTCCTGGCACTCACTCTGTAGAGCTGGCTGGTATCTAACTCACTGAGATCCCCTTACCTCTGCTTTCCAAGTGCTGGAATTAAAGGCATGTGCCACCACTGCCTTTTAAAAAATAAGTAAGAGCTGAATATAATTATCGTGTATATGTTTTTATACATAATGAGTACATTGTGGAATAGCGGCATCAAGCTATTTAATGTACACCTATGTTTTTATGTCGAGAACACTTACAATGTACAGTATTTTGTTATTAACTAGTTGCCATAATGTATAACCATTCCCTTTGTTCATGCTTAGCCTTTGGTGACTGACACCTGGAATCCAGACTTTTTTGGGTTTGATATCAAGCTGAAAGTATCTTATTGTATCTGGTTTATTTCATGTAACACAATGTTCTCTGATTCAGCTGTGTTTCTTCGGAGTTTTCTTTAAGGCTGAATAGTATTCCATTGCAAATATAAACCGAATCTGTATTCTTTTAACCTGTTGAGATCTACTTAGTTTGATTTCCACATCTTGGGTATTGCTGGAATGACAAGACATACAAATACCACTACCTGCTAGCTAATTTGTGTATTAATAGTATTGTTTATATTTAATGGAATTTAGTGGGATTTTTATTTTTGGCTATGCAAGACAAGGTTTCTCTGTGTAGTCCTGGTTCTGGAACTCACTTTGTAGACCAGGCTGGCCTCGAACTCAGAGATCCATTTGCCCTCGCCTCTCAAGTTCTGAAGCTAAAGGTATGGGCCTCCAGCACCAAGGTTAGTGGGATATCTTTGGTCTGATGAGCACACAGTAATGAGCCTGCACAGATCAGATTTAGCCCCCCTCTTCCACTCTCTTCCGCATCCTTCCTAGCCTTTACTTTGAAAAACATTTTTACCTTCTAGACGTAGTATATTGTCTCTGTCTAACTTACTGCATTTATTGTTCTGTCCCACAGTTGCCCTCACTTTGCAGCAAATGACAGCTTTCATCTTTCCTTATGGCAAATAACATTCTGGTATATATGCATTATTTCTCCTCTTTTCTGACTTAAAAAAAAATAACTGCGTATTCATGTGTGCATGGCTGCTGAGGTCAAAGGACATCTTTTAGACTTAGTTCTTCCTACCTTTTAGTGTGTTGTGAGAGTTGAACTCAGGCCATCAGGCTCGCTTTCCGGGCCATCTCACAAGTTTGTCTTGTGTTTGTTTTGTGAAGTCTTTTTCTTTTTAACTTTTGAGACAGTCCCATGTCAAACTCACTGTGTAGCTGAGGATGACCTTAAGCTTAAGATCTTACTTATCTACTTCCCAGTTGCTGGGATTACAGGTGCACTCTACCATGCCCATTCTATATTCCATTTCTTTTTTTTTTTTTTTAAACACTAGTCATCTTTTTAAAAAAATATTTATTTATTATGAAGTATACAGTACACAGAAGAGGGTACCAAATCTCATTACAGATGGTTGTGAGCCACCATGTGGTTGCTGGGAATTGAACTCAGGACCTCTGGAAGAACAGTCAGCGCTCTTAACCTCTGAGCCATCTCTCAAGCCCCATCTATGTTCCATTTTTAACCCATTTATCTGTTGGTGGATACCCGACTGATTTCATGTTCTAGTATAGTGACATAGTGAACATGATTGTGCATGTGTCCCTTTGGTGTGCTGGTGTGGTGTGTATCTTCTTTTGAAAAAGGTTTGTTAAATTCTTTGCTCACTTTTACATAAATACATTTCTCTCTCTCTCTCACTGTGTGTGTATGTGTGTGTGTGTGCTCACAGAGTCAAAAGGTGTCAGATCCCCCTATATAGTAATTATAGGTGGTTGTGAACTGCCTGATGTGAGTGCTGGGAATTGATCCTAGGTTCTCTGGAACAGCAGTGCTCTTAACTGATGAGCCATCTTTCCAACCTATCTTTGCCTACTTTTGATTGGGTTGTTCTCATTCTATAAGTTGTTGCTAATATGTTTTGGCTCTTATGTTGTATTATGTTTCTGGCCTGGACTTTCTGGGTCTGGATCAGAGGTTTGGTCCCACTCTCAGCCCCACTTAGCCTCAAATAATCACACACAGGTTTATATTATTTTTACGCTGATTGACCTAGGGCCCAGGAGTATGACTTGCTAACTCCTTTATCTGAACTCAACCCATCTTGTTCAGCTGTACAGCTCAGTACCTTTTCTCAGAGCAGCATTTCAGCTTCTTTCCTCTGTGTTGTCTCCTGTCTACGGTGTCCTTGTGGCATCTGTGGTATCTGTGTCTGCTCTGAGATGTTTCCAAGTTTTCTTAACCTGGTAGCCCCACCCACACTTCCTTACTATCTTTAGCCAATCAGCTTTTATTAAACCCATAGGCAGGACAAATATTTACAATGACAGGAAACAGTAGCAACATAATACAATCCCACTACACTCTTAATTCCTTACTGAGGTACATGGTTTGCATAGTTTTTCATTCTATAGGTTTCTTCTTTCAGTTAAGAGCTTCATGTCCTAAGTTTTGTACTTGATAATAAACTATTTGTGATCCATGTGATTGCCTTACCAAATGATATAAAATCCCTTAATAGTACAGGTTATAAAGATGCACTGAAGCTTTAGTTTGGCATGTGGTGTTGCCCAGGTGATTATTCCTCTGGTGCTGTGGTAGCATTTCCCTTTGCTCATAAGTGTTAGGATCATTAGCTGAGGCTTACTCTCAGTGGATTCCAGAGACTTTCAGATGGGGTTTGGGCACTTGTGGTCTGCTGGTATTTGTGGTTACAAATATTTTGGAAATGTACCCTATACTATTCTCATGAAGAATTCACATATCAGATTTTACCCAGTGTTTGCCATTGAAAAGCCAAGATCTAGGTTATGCCTTCAGGAACAGGAGAAATGGGTTAGATACCAGATATTAAAACAAGAGATTGTAGGTTGAGATTGGAGGTAAGCTATATATTAATCCTAATAAAAATACTCTCAAACTTTTAGATACACATTGTGCAGTAGAATTTTTGTCATGACGAAAGTGCCCATATTTAATTCCTGATAATTATTAAGCACTTAAATGGGGCTAATGTTGCTGATGATAGGTGTTTAATTTATTGAAAGGATTTCATTAAATACAGCAGCTTTGGCTAGTAATGACTGCATTGTAAATTCAGCTCTTAACTAGTGTTTCTCAAGCTTTCCATTGTTTTTCTCTCCTACTTGTGTGTCTAGACATTTTCCACAGTGTCTCCCCGTGACCAACATTCTACCATCCATTACACGAACTCTAGTTAGTTTATAATCAAAACCCAAGGCCAGATATTGGGGAAAAGCTGGAATGTCAGAAACAAATCACAGTCACCCAGCTTTCTCAGGCCTGTGTACAGGACATCCAAGTGAATGTCTCTGAGGGGAAAGTCCCTGGAAAAGCTGAAAAACCCTCTTTCCACATTCCTAAAGCTAGAGTTAAGATTGTGGGTCACTCCTTCCTGACCTGGCTTGGCTCTGTGGTTGCTCTGATATTCCAGATTAATTTTATTAAACATATATCACCACAACCACACATCAGTATTCCCCAGCAACCAGTAAAGATGTTAATTCCATAGGTGTACTAATGTGTGTACTGTGCCTATTTGAAGGCCACAAATGATTGGTTAGCATCCTTTTGAGAAATACATGGTCTAGGCTTATGGCAGGTGATAGCATGGAGATTAACCATGCATCACTGTGGTTGTTACTGTGACTGTCCAGGCTAATCATATTGTGACTTGTGTAGTTCAGGACTTGAAAGCAGAGAGAGGTTTGGAGGAGCTGTAATGTGTGAAGTTCTCATTTGTCCTTTGTCTTTTGGTAACATTTTTATACCATCAACCCATGTCTTGTTTGTTTGCTTTTTGAGGAAAGGAGCACCAGACTGTCCTCAAACTCATAGACCACCTGTCTCTGCCTCCTCTGTGCTGGGCAAGGGTATACCACTATGTCTAGCTGTCTGTTCTGATAGTGGATGGTACTTGCCTATAGAAGCAGATAGTTGTGTACACAATTCTGAAGAGATATACTATTCTTAATTTGATCAAAGGTGGGCACCTTGGACAGTAGGAGTCTAGACTACCTTTCATGAAGAGTTGGAAAAACCAAGAGTGTTCCACTTGTTCTGGAGAGACTCTCAAAGGATGTCTTGTGGTGAAAGGTGACCAAGTTGTCTCACAAAAGAAGCAGTAGAAGAAGTAGGTGGTTTCAGTTCATTAGAAACTGCACAGAAGTGATGGGGTGTTATTGATCTTAACTAGTAAAAAATTGAGAGAGAGAGAGAGAGAGAGAGAGAGAGAGAGAGAGAGAGAGAGAGAGAGTGTTGGGGGAACACGAGGATGTGCACACTCAGACATTAGGTGTCCTACTCCATGACCAGGGTCTCTTGCTCCTGGAGCTAGGCTGATGTTCCTTATAGCACTAAGGTTATAGACATGTGCATTGGCCACGCCTAGATTTTTATGTGGGTGCTGGGATCTGAACTTGGATTATCATGCTTGCACAACAGTGCTCTTGCCCACTCAACCATTTCTCCAGTCTCAAAATAAAATGACTTATAAGGATTCTTTATGGCTAAGTTTTAGATACTTTGGTTTTTGTTTTATATCTGGCCTGTTCACCTACAGAATTGCTTAGATTTCCTGATCCAGTAAGGAGCTGTGTAGTAACCCCTGAATTTGACTATTAATGTTTCTAGTTTGACATTTGCAGAATCCACAGAGCTCAGTGCTGTGCTTGCCTTCTGGTAGGAAACTTAGATGGCCCCTTTTGATGCATGTCAGGATTGGACATGCAGGTTTGTCTGAACTGAAGTAGGTATTTACTACTACTAGATCATGGTCAGTGACCACTTCTCCAGAATTTATAATTGGGGCATTGGATTGGGTATCTGGAAGTCTGATTAGTTGGGCCTAGAGGAAGAAAATCAGAGAATAGGATTATTTTAGCCTGGGGTGAGTAGGATCATGTGAACAGTAGTAAACTTATCTTGAAGGAGTCAGTGGCATACAGCAAGAATTCAGATTGGTCTATGGGAGTGAATCACTTGGAGACAATGGCCATGATTTCAGTACTGCTTTCCTTTTTTCCTGTTGATGTTAGCCAGTTAGGTTCCTAAAGACTGCTCTAGCTTCTGTGATGGACAAGAACCCTGTGCTGAACATGAGTTTCCACTGAAGTGTTTGTTAGTTAAGAGCATATTGAAACAATGGGGAAGAACATAGACGAATGAGTAGTAAGTGATAGAATGAAGACACCAGTCAGCAGACACATTGAGTGAAAGCACATGAACAGAGCAAAACCCATAAAGCTGCTTTGGGGGACAGCAGGAGTGGGATTTAGAGATGGAATAACACTTGTCAGTGACATACTGTCAATTTTCTTTGCATTGTCTTATTTTTGTTTTTCACATGGAAAGCGGTGACATGTTTGAGCTTATGCGGTGGAGTGTGTTGAAGTGGGTGGGGTTTAAATCTGCATTTTCCTCTCTGCTGTTGTGTCTCTCCTCAAGAAATGAATTGAAATGGCCTTGTCTTGGTACTGCCTGGCCCTGGTTCCTTTATTCTTCGTTCCTTCCCTCTTTCTTTCCTTAACTGTTACTTGTATGTATCTGCAAACAGGGCAGTGATGTGTCCATGCATGTGCTTGCTGTGGCATGTATGTAGAAGTCATAAAGGAACTATGTGGAATAGATTCTCTTTCCATTTGTCAGGTCTATGCAGTAAATACATTATCTGTTGAATGTAGTGATACTTTTATGTCAGGACTACCAGCCCACAAATAATAACGTGAGGATGTATTAATTGAGAGTTGGGCTTTAGCATAGGCTTTTTTTCTAACTAGCTCTCATAACTTTATTAGCCTGCTGTATGATATTTTGTTTGTGTTCTAACAAATAAAGCTTTCCTAGAGATCAGAGGGCGGAGCTAGCTACTAGTTAACCATAAAGGCCAGGCAGTGGTGGCACACACATTTAACCCCGGCTTTTGGGAGGAAGAAGCAGGAAGATCAGGAGTTCAAGACCATCCTGGGCTACACAAGATTGAACCAGTCTAAAAGAGAAACAGAGCCAGGTGGTGGTGGTGCACATCTTTACTTCCAGCACTAGGGAGGTGGAGACAGGAATATAAGGTGGGGGAGATTGGTGCCCATTGGTCAGAGGATCTGGAGCGGTAAGAAGTCACTGGTGGCTGCTCCTTTGCTTCTCTGATCTTTCAGGTTATTACCTCTCTATTTGATGCCTGGGTTTCATTGATAAAACTAATTAGGTTCATGACACATTAGCCTGTGTCTGTTAACCTACATTTTATCACATGACTTAACCTTTCCTCTGTCTCATATGTCCACCTTGTTCCATGTCCCATTGGCATCTCTTGTGTGCCTAGATGCGTCCTCCTTCACCCCGCTCCAGAAATCCTGCCTATTCTCCCTGTCTAGCCATTGGCCATTCAGCTCTTTATTAATCCATTGAGAAAGCACCTTAGGCAGAGACACATCTTGATAGCATACACAAATAATTCCACAACAATTGAGTGTTATAATAGGTCCTAGCTCCTAGCCCTGGTTCTTTCCCCATTGATCAGTCTAAACATTTAGCCACTTCCCAAGAGTTTGGGAGTCTCTGCTTTTTGTAGTAGGGATATCATCTCAAGTCAAGAACCTTGTGTGGACAGGGCAATTAAAGAGGATTATAAAGTCGGGCATGGTGGAGGATGCTTCCCAGCACTGGGCAGGTGGAAGCAAAACAGGAATTCAAGACCTCCAGACTTAGCACCATAAGGAGTTTAAGGTCAGCTTGGGATATACAGATATCACCAATTAAAAATAAAAAAAATACAAACAGAAAGTAGAACTGTAATATAGACTCTAACCTGGTATTAGCCTGGTATTGGTATTGATACTCATGAAAATTGAATGTTTGAGTGCTAGAGGATGATTGTTGTAGAAAGGTATCACTGAATATGGATTCAAGCTGTGCTGTCTGAGGTTGCGTACTGGCTTCATAGTCTCTAGCTGTTCTCAGTCTGCCTGAAGTTCTAAGCAACCAATTGTCACCTAGACAGTAGCTGATAGAACCTGTTCCGTGTGGGTCAGAGCCCGTGTGTGGGCTGATTCCATCCACATGGCTCGGGAAGCTTCTTTCTGCCTTCTGCTCACTTTCCATTGTCTTAAGAAGCAGTGTGCCCCAGGTTGCCTCTGATAGCACCACCCAAGCTCCTTAGGCCAACACAAAGGGGACAGTAGTGTTTAAGGACCCCAAGACTGCCTTGTAGAAATTAACAGTAAGTGCACACCAGCTTGCCTCTGCTGTCCATCATGGCAATAATGGACAGAATTTATTGAATCTTGATGGGGATGGGCGGGAACACACCAGATAGTTTTGAGATTTCATGTTAATCTTCCTAGATTTTTATTTTCTTCTTTAGTCAACCCTTTAGGAATTACAGGCCACTCAGCAAAAAGAGGTAGTAATTTCAACTGAGGGATTTCATCATTGGTGGAGCAATTGCTTAGCATTCGTGAGATCCTGTTAGTATATTTTGAGCACTAGCATCTCCAAAAATAAAATTGGTTCTACTTTTTAAGGGAAAGTACAGGGAACACTTATATTAATTATCTTGCTGCTTCAGAAACTTTTTTTTCTTGTTCAGATTTATCAGCCAGCCTTTCCTAATAGGCCTAAGATCTTCATTTGAATAGGAGTAAACAGCATCACAGTCCCTAGTAGAGCTGGTAACGCTCAGGGCAGCCACTAAAAATGAATGTCTAAAAGGAAGAAGGTTCTGGGCAGGATTGTACACTCACTGTTTACTGGCTTTCTTCCCCAGCACTGTGGGGCTGGACTTGGTAAGTTAACATGAAGGAAGAATTACGTTAGGATAGTGTGTGTCCTCCTCCTGCAGGACAAGTGGTCATGACTCCAACATGATAAAAGGTGGAGTGGCGTGGTTTCCAGAGTAGGGGCTAGGGAGGTGTTCAAGCTCCCTAGCCTCTGGGAGCTGCTGGGAGCCTGAGAACCTGCTGGGGGCTGGGAGTGAGGCTTAGTTGTGAAGGGGGCTGTAAGGTTTTGACTATTTCTCTCAACGTGGCCACTTTCCTGCCAGCTGAGCTCTTCACCTCCCAGCTGTCTCCTTTACTCTCCTGACAAGCAGCTCTCGGGATCTGACCCTTCAGTCTCACTTGTTTTCATTACAGACCACTGCTCCCTTTTTCTTTCTTTCACATTTTCTGTCCTGCTTTCTGCAAATTTTCCCAAAGTTTGCAATAGATTCATAACAAGTAAAATGTCCTGAAGCGCCCCCGCCTCAACTATGAAGCATGTATGGAGAGCTCAGAGGGTAGCCTGGCCAGGAGCATCCAGAGACTCCCTTGTCTCTGCCTCCCATCTCCCATGGGGCAGTGAGGTCACAGATGTGCACTAGCTACCACATTAGCTTCATGTGGCTTCTGCAGATTTATACTCAGGTCCCCACAGCTGTACCACATTTGCCTACTGAGCTTCTAGAGTTCATTTCTGACAGTGTCAAGGAAGAAATGAACAAGAATGGTGTATTCTGTGTTGCATCTGTCTGTGTCTCCTGGCACATCCCTGCCTTTGCCATGCTCTGTTAATACTGCCTGGTATTGCAGATGCTATCATTTGATATCCCAAATAGCAAGCCTCTAGAAGGCAACTCTTTCCACCAGTTTTCTTTTATATTGAGTTGTGTGTTTGAGGAATGCTGATGTTTCTAGCATAGCATAAGGTCATAAAATCCCAACACAGGGGCTAGAGAGATGGCTCAGTGGTTAAGAGCATGGACTGTTCTTCCAGAGGACCTGGGTTCAATTCCTAGCATCCACATGGCAGCTCACAACTGTCTAGCTCCAGCCCACAGGAAAGCAAAATACCAATGCACATAAAATAGAAGTAAACAAATTATTAAAAAGAAATCCCAATACAAACAAGCATTTCTTCAGGTGAAATTTAAGTCTCAAATAATCATATTATCCTTTTCTTGGAGGCAGGATCTCATAATACAATCTAGATCCTCCTGACCTCACCATGTACCCAGGCATTCATGATCATCTTGTTTCTCCTTTTTGGGTGTTTTTGGCTGCCAAGCCATCCTGCTAGCAAGTCCTACACTTCTGTCAATCAAGGTTACTGTCCACATCTCTTGTTCCTGGATGCTGTTTCCTTCATTATCTCCTGGGTTGATGGCTGCAGCCTTTCCCAGCATTGGGCCTTCCTGGGTTGGGCTTCTCTACACTGTGGTTTCACGACTTTTCATGGCTTTCAAGGCCCCACCTGATGTGGTTAATGGGCTGTCTGATTTTTGTTTTTTTCTCTGATGAGACTTATGAACGTGCTGTTTTCTCTGCCTGAAAGACTCATTGTTATCTTTCTATTCAGCTGGTTCTTCTATAGGAATCTGTTCCCAGTTCTTGAAGCTGTCATAACTGCCTTCAATATAGCTTGGTTTAGCATTCTGCATGTGAACATGCAGTTAGTATACAGAGTAATAAATTTCAGTATGACATTTTCCTACATTGTTTTGTTTGGTGTCTTTTCTTCACCCCAGTATTTTTATCTGTTTGGTATGATTTCTGCCTGTAGCCTAGTGCCACTTTTTACGTTTGTATTTGTTTAGTGAATGTAATATTATGGCGATGGTTGATGGTTCTGGGGCTGAAGAGTTCTGTTAGCAGCATGATTCAGAAATTATCATGTATTAGAGTTTCCATGTGGTACACATATACATATGCAGGCACATAAAAAGTCCACAGGAGAGAGAACAGAACTAAAAATGTAAGACATGGGGCTGGAGAGATGACTCAGAGGTTAAGAGTACTTAGTACTCTTGTAGAGGACCCAAGTTTGATTCCCAGCGCTCACATGACAGCTCACAAACGTCTATAACTTCACTTCCAGAGGATCCAACAGCCTCTTCTGACCTCTGCAGGCATCTGGCTCACACTTGGTACACAGGCATTCATGTGCACAAAACAGTTATGTGTATGAATAAATACATCGAAGGAAAGAAAGCAAGACATTTAAGCCACTCTTTATTGTTCTCATCTTAAATGTTTTGTTAATGTGGTCTCATCTGCCCTAAAAAGGTGGTGTTTAATCTGGAAGGGTGATGGCCAAGTTCAAATAATCACCTCTTCAGGACTTCTGTGACTTTGGGTCCTAGAATAGGCAGGACTCTTTTTTCACATGGTGTTGCTGCTCTATAGCTAGGTCTTCTAAGATCCAGAAGAACAACTGCAAAATTGAAGTGTGTGTCCTTCTTCCAGCATCAGGAAAGACTTTTTTCACTGAAGTTCCTTCCTGGTTGTTTCCACAAATGTAGATTTGCAGCTTTGTCTCAGGCAGGCATGAATCTGAGGGAGAACTCACCATTTGGCAGCGGCGACCATTACTGATGGTGAAGACTTGAAGTAGTAGTGGGCACATCTCCAGACTGAATGGCTTCTTGTGTTCTTTACTTCTCTGGTGAGACACAGCACTGCCACCATCTTCCTCCAGCAAACATGAGGAAGTAGCCTTACCTAGATTTTCTTTTTGTTGTTGTTATTGTTATTATTGTTGTTCCTGGATTTTCTTAACCTTAGGTTATTACTGACAGTGGCCATTCTTCATTCTTGCCCCTAAAGGACCAGCTGACATTTGTCCCCAAGCTGTTCTAACCATCATGCCTCCCAAATCGAATGATAGACATAAATTCTTTTTTAATCATTTATGTATTTTATATGTGAGTGCTCTACCTGCCTGCATGCCAGAAGAGGATATGCTGTTGAAGTTTATCCACTGGGTTTTTTTTTGTTTTGTTTGTACTGAGACAGGATTTCACTATGTAGTTCTGGCTGTCCTAGAACTCCTTATGTAGACCAAGCTGGCCTCAAACTCAGAGATTTGCCCACCTTTGCCTGCCAAGTCCTAGGATTAAAAGCATGCACTTTTGTTTTTTAAAGATTTATTTATTATGTACACAGTATTCTGCTTGCAGGCCAGAAAAGGGCACCAGATCTTATTATAGTCAGGAGCCACCATGTGATTGCTGGGAATTGAACTCAGATTCTCTGGAAGAGCAGCCAGTGCTCCTAGCCTCTGAGCATCTCTGTAGCCCTCCACTTGGCTTCTTAATGGTGGTAGTCTGTCAAGGGATCCTGGGCCCAGTTGCTTCTGCTACTGCACAACTGCTTGGCTTCACCTATGAGTGGAATTAGCAGCTGCTGAAGTCCTTCATCTTAAGGTTCTCGGAATTAAAAGTCCAAACTCATATTTATATTTCCATTTCCCCTGTTTGTGAACAAACAGATCTTAGAAACTACCTAATTTTTTTTATCAAAGCCATAACAAGAGTTCAATTCCCAGCAAGTACATGGTGGCTCACAAACATCTGTAATGAACTCTTGACTCTATTTGGAGTGTTAATCCTAACAGATGGCAGGAATGGATCTAGCACTTGGAGGGGTGTGTGCAACATCTTCATCCTTGCATCTTCCTCCCTGCTGTCTAGGCTAGCTCAAGGGTTCAGGGTTCTGCTAAGGATACTGTTCTCTTCATCAGGACTCCGGGGCCTTGTTCCTGGCTGGGTAGTGGCAGCATAAGAGACAATGACTACTTTGGTGTTTCCTCAGCTTACCTGTGCTTTTCTTTCTACAGCTTAAAGGATGACCTCTAGGAAGAAAGTGTTGCTGAAGGTCATCATCCTAGGAGATTCTGGGTAAGTATATCTCATGAATTTGAGTTCACAAATGGGTTTGAAGTCTCATCTTTACTGATTCTATGAAAGACAGTTCCACATTCTGCTCTGGGCCTGTCCTGATCTTACTTGGTCTTACAATAAAAACTCGGAGCCAGATATTGGGGAACAGCTGAAAGATCAGAGAGACAGGGAAGGAACCATAGCCACTTCTTCTCAGGCCTGTCTTCATAAGTCCACAGCCTGAAAGGGAAGGGAAGTGTGGGTAGGTAAGGGCTAAACTCCTGCCTCTGCCCTAAAGGTATTTGTGTTTCCCAAGTACTTGGAGCAGAGGCATGGAATCCCAAGTGCTGGGATTAAAGGTGTGTGTTACTACTCCTTGACCTCTATGGCCAACTCAGTGGGTGGCTCTGTCCTCTGATTTTCAGGTAAACTTTATTAGATACACAATATATCATCACACCTTACTGTTGGGATAGAGTAGAAATTTGAATGTTCCTCAGTGTATTTTTGTTCCTTGATTTTTTAGTTAGCATGAGTATGTGTGAATGTCTTGTGTAGATAGGTGTTTTCCCAGGAATATAACCCAGGGCCTTGAACATATTAGGCATGCACTCTACTGCTGTATCACCATCTCTTTTAACTTGTTTGGTTTGGATTTTTTTGGGGTGGTGTGTGGTGTGGGGAGAATCTGAACCCAGCAAGTGATAGTCGTTTTTATGGATCATCTATACAGTCTGACCAAACTAGAAAGTTCTGGTCTCATGATCTCTTATTTATAGTTAGTATCTTGCTTATGCAGATGTGAGTCGGCTGAATTCCCTCTTCCGTGCCTGACCAAGGTTTGCATGTGCAAGAGCCAGGACTAGAATCCCCTTTCCCCTATATTTGTTTTTTTATTGCATTTATTTATTTTGCATATGTGTAAGGATATTCATTTTGTGTTTTGTATGTGTAGGGGTTGCACATGCCCTAGTACATGTGTGGAGGTCAGTATAATTTGCAAAAATCTCTACCCCTAAGAGTCCTGGGGATTGAAGTTCTGTTGTTGGGTTTGGCAGTGCCTTTTCCTGATGTTTTAGTTACTTCTCTAGTGTTGTGAGGTGACACAATGATAAAGGCAACTTACAGAAGAAAGAGTTTATTGGGGGCTTACAGTTTCAGAGGATTAGAGTCCATGACATCATGGTGGGGAGCATGCTGGCCTAGCACTGAAGCAGTAGCTAAGAGCTTACGTCTTGATTCATAGCCACTAGACAGAGAGTAGAGATATCTTTTGAAACCTTAAAAAGCCCACCTCTGTGACACACATCCCTCCAACAACAGACAAAGTATTCAAATATATGAGCCTTTGAGGTCCTTTCTCATTCAAACCCCCACACCTGCTGAGTGGTCCTGCCATTCCCACCCCCCACTATCCCAGGAAAATACATTTTATATAGTATGTGATGGTGGCTGAGAGGAAGACACCTGTTCTCAATCATGGCAGGCAGGTTTCTTTGATAAAATGATTTGTTTTGTTTTTTAAATTGCTGCGGTATTGGGGGTTTGGTTAAACCCAAGGCAAACACTGTATCAACTGCAGGGTTGCTTTAATTGCAAGCACAAGTTGGTTTCAGTCCCTTATTTGACTTAGACTTGTGATTTTCTCCAATTTCAGTGTTGGAAAGACATCACTTATGAACCAGTATGTGAATAAGAAGTTCAGTAACCAGTACAAAGCCACAATAGGAGCAGATTTTCTGACCAAGGAGGTGATGGTGGATGACAGACTTGTCACCATGCAGGTAAGCCACTTCAGAGCTGCTAGCCTGTTAGTTTACTGAATCTTTTAAAAAATGTATTCCTTAAGTGTGTGTCAGGGGACAGCTTTGTGGAGCTGGTTCTCTTTCTATCTTTATGTGTGTTCTAGGGATTGACCAGAAAGACTTTACCTGCTGAGTCCTCTTGCAGGCCCAGTTTATTGGATCTAAATTGTTTTTCAAATTATAAATACTTGGCTGATAGCTCAGGCTTATTGCTAACTACATCTTACAACTTAAATCAACCCATTTATATTAACCTACATTTTGCCACGCCACTACTTCTTTTTTTTTTTTTATTTTTTTTTGATTTATTTATTTATTATGCATACAGTTTTACAGAAGAGGGCGCCAGACCTCATCATAGATGGTTGTGAGCCACCATGTGGTTTTGCTGGGAATTGAACTCAGGACCTCTGGAAGAACAGTCAGTGCTCTTAACCTCTGAGCCATCTCTCCAGCCCCCACGCCACTACTTCTTTTTCATCTTGCATCTCCTGTTTCTTCTCCTGACTTGCTGGCAACTCCTGATTCCGCCCTCCTTCTTCCTAGTGTCCTTTGTCTGTTTTTCTTGCCTAACCTTATCCTGTCCAGCTATTTTGCCAGTTAGCTTCTTTTTTAAGCCAATCATTGCATAATTTACATAGTTTACAGAAGGATTATTCCATAGTAACTTGTTTTCTTCCCTGTTTCTCAAACCTACCATTATATTCATAGAATTGTTAGATAAAATAAAAGCCTCGGGCTGGGGAGATGGCTCAGGGGTTGAGAGTGCTGACTGTTCTTCTGAAGGTCCTGGGTTTGGTTCCTGGCAACCACATGGTGGCTCATGACCATCTATGATGGCGTCTAGTACCCTCTTCTGTGTGCTGTATACATAATAAATGGATAAATCTTTAATAAATGAATGAATGAATGAATGAATAAAAGCCTCATACATGCTGAGTATATATGTTCCCACCACTAAGTTAGACCCAACCCTAAATTTGAATTTTATATTACAAAACAACTAGGAACTTTTGTAAAATTTAATTTAGCTAGGTTTATCTGTTATTTTTATTTTTTTATTTTTTTATTTTTTTATTTTTTTATTTTTTTATTTTTTAACCTAAATTCAGCAACCTATGTGTCTTTACTATGTTCCAAAATGTCTTCATTTTTCCTTCTGTCATTCCTTTTGCCCTCCTTCCTTTCCTCCCTCTTTCCTTTTAAGATTGAGGGCTATAGGATCTGCCTGTCCTGGAACTCCTGCTGTGGACTAGGCTGGCCTTGAGCTAAAAAAGATGGCACTTGCCCCTGCTGAAAGAAAAGTCATGAGCCACCATTTGGCTTCTCTCTCAGCTCTTCAGGTCAGAATTCTTTGTGTGTTTCCTAACTTCTTACAGCGATCATTAAAGTAGGATTTATATAACTCCAGTTCTAAGGGATCTGATACCCTCTTCTGTTCTCCAGACACCAGACATGCAATGTGGTGCATAAGTGCAGGCAAACACACACTTAAGTAAATTCATTTTATAAGGTTGAATTCTGTTACTCCAGTCTAGTGTTTTCATACTTCTGCTCAGCTTTTTGTCCCATGTATATTGGTGGTTCCAATGAAACACGTTTTGAAAATCTTCATGTTATGGCCATACAGTTTTTGTTGTTTGAGGGTTTTTGTGTAGTGTGTATGTACACATTCTTGTGTACAAACAGTAATAGAAAAAGAATCTCCAGAGCTGGAGAGATGGCTCAGTGGTTAAGAGCACTGACTATTCTTCTGGAGGACCTGAGTTCGATTCCCAGCATCCACACGGCAGCTAACAACTGTCTGTAATTCTAAGATCTGACACCCTTACACAGTTTATACATGCAGGCAAAACACCAATTCATATAAATAAAAATAAATATTTTTTAAAAAAAAGGACTAAGAATTGTAATATTTTTATCTTGTCTTCTGGTACATGATACCTACTCAGGTAGTTGCTACAGAACATCAAACTAAAGAGACAAGAGAAGATTAGTCTTTGAGTCTCACATTAGGTCTTTGAGTTTCACATTAAAACTGAAGGCTGTCACCCCATATTTTCAGTTATTTTTTTGGTGTGTGTGTGAATACAGGTACTGTGTACCAAGGCATGAGTATGCAGGTTAGAAAACATCTTATCTGCCCCCCCCATTTATTCAATCATTCATTAATTTATTTATTCTTTCTTTCTCTTTCTTCCTCTCACTCTCTTCTTTCTTTTTCTCTCTTTCCTTCTCTCTTTTTCTTTCTGTTCTCTTTCTCTTTCTCTCTCTTCTCTCATTCTCTCATTCTCTCACTTTCTCCTCTCTGTCTCTCTCTGTCTGTCTCTCTCTGTCTCTCTGTCTCTCTGTCTCTCTCAGGATAGGATATCTCTTTGTAGATTTGGCTGACCTGGAACTTGCTGTGTAGAGCAGGCTGGCCTTGAACTTGGAAATATTCACCTGTGCCTGCCTTCTGAGTGCTAGGATTAAGGTATGCACCATCATATTCACCTTCCACCTTGTTTTGAGACATGGTTTTTGTTCTTATTTCCCTTTCTATGTGCCAGACTAGATTTCTCTGAACTTACAGGAATTCTCGCCTGTCATCCGTCTTCCTGTGTGGTTGCTGGCATTGGAGACTCTTCCCTTTATGTCTGGCTTTTAGGTGAATTGATGTTTTGCCTGCATGTGGGTCGGTTTGTGGGCGTTGGATCCTCTGGAATTGGAGTTACAGTCATTTGTGACCTGCCGTGCAGGTGCAGGGAATTGAACCAGGGTCCTCTGGAAGTGCTAGCAGCCAGTGCTCTTAATTGCTGAGCCATCTCTTGACCTTCATTTTTCTTCTTTAAAGACAGTGTTTAGTCTTTTATGAGGCTTGGAGAACAACAGGGTCTCATAAGTCCAGGCTGGCCTCAAACTCTGTATGTAGCAAAGGATGTTTCATTTTCCTGCTTTTGTCTCCTGAACTGTGGGTTTATGGGGTTCCCTAGCCCACCCACACGGAAACATGTGGAGGTTTCAAAACATGTGAGTGAATGAAAGTTAAAGAAAGCAAAATTGAGAAAAGGAAATTTCCAGATTATAGGAACAAAGAAGAGAGTGAAAAACTGATAGTCTCAGAGGCTCCTGCCATGGGACAAATAATGACATGGAGACTTCTTGATTATGAAAGCTTGGTCTTAAAACGTAAATTAACCATTTATCTACGTTCTGCCACATGGCTTGTTACCTCTTCATACTGCGTGTTTGACTTCCTCTGAGTCTCGATGGGGAAATCCCCCTCACCTCAGATTCCTCCCAGAGTTTTCCCCTTCTCTATCCAATAGTCCCACCTATCCTCTCTTGCCTAGCTGTCGGCTGTTCAGCTCTTTATTAGACCAGTCTGAAGGTGCCTTAGATGGGGGAGGTTAAAGAGAGACACATCTTCCCAGTGTTCAAAAGGATTATCCCACAACAAACAGGATGCTTTTTAAGTTTCATCCCTGAAAGGACAGGAGGTGTAAGTTACTGCCCATGTGGGGAGCTAAAGCTTAGAAGCACGCACTTTACACCACACCACATGTCCAGGTACTAGGCAGAATATAAAAGCAGGACAGAGCGACAGGTCAAAGGTGTGGCAATGCTTATGAAACTCATGGGCTTTAGGCATTGCCCCATTGTCTACCTGTTGACATATTTGGGGAGTGAAGAACTTGGAATTGAACCTACGATTTCTTAAGTGCTAGACAAATGCTCTGCTGTTGGGCTTTGTCCATATACCCTTTTAAACTACTGTTTGAAACAGTAGTTTAATATTTAGCTGTCTGGGCACTGACCTTGAACATGCACATCTCTTCTCTCAGCCTCCCCAGGAACTGGAATTGAAAGTTTGCTTTCCCTGATCCAACTTCATATATGTAGAATCTAAGTTTATACTCCTCAAAGAACAGAATTCTATCTTGAAGAATTTAACAGAAATTCTTATCATTCTTGACAAAAAACAAGATTAGTTTGTGGGACATTTAAATTGGAGTGAGAAGAGATGCTCTTGGCTATGTGAAGAAATTGTATGCCACAAGAAATCTTCACAATGACTGTCATTTTTTTAAAAATGGGAATAGAAACCAGAATGGAAAAAACAAAGTGCTATAAAAAATAATATGGAAAATTTAGAATTTCAAGAACTAAGAGAAAAAAATCAAAATAAATAAAAGACACTGTTAAACTGTAGAGGTACAGTAAGCTCCAAGGAGTGGTCAAGGTTTCAAAAAGAACCTGAGACTGGCTAAGCATAGTGTCCCATGCCTTTGATCCCAGCACTTGGGAAGCAGAGGTAGACAGTTTTCTGTGAGGCTTGGTTTTATAGAAAGACACCCTGAGCTATAGAAACCCTGTCTTGGAAAAACAGGCAAGGAACCTGAAACTTCAGGAAACCAAATGGCAACCCAAGAGTCCCAAAATAACATCATCTAGGCTGATGCTCTTCACAGCAGCAGAGGTGGGAGGGAACGGGTGCTGGCTAAAATGCAGGAGCTGCACCAGGATTCTATGGATCATGGGTGTGCAGTCAGATGTTTCTGACCTATCTAGCCTGAAGGTCCAGACTTGCAGTCCTGCAGCTGCTTAGCTCCAAATAATGACTCAGATGCTTATATTAATTGCAGACTGTGTGGCCTGTGGCTCAGACTTATTGCTAGCTAGCTAACTCTTGCATCTTAACCCATTTCTACTAATCTATGTCTTGCCATGTGGCTCATGGCTTACCTGTGTTCCATTACATCTTGCTCTCTTGCGCAGCTTGCAATGTCTGTCTAACTCCACCCTCCTTCCCCTTTATCTGTGCTTGGATTTCCTGCTGCTTTGCCATAGACCAAAACAATTCCTTTATTATCCAGTGGTAATTCACAGCATACAGAAAGACAATTTAAATCCCAGCCACACTCACTGCTGCAGTATATCCCATCAAAGGGACCACAGGGCAAGAGTCCAAGAGAGGGTGGGATGAGACAGCAGCTTCTGAATAATAGGACAAAGCCTGCAGTGAGGACCACATATTTCTCAGCTTGTAGTAAAAGATAAGAAAAGAGACCACAAGAAGAACCTCCTTGGTCCTGGAGAGTACATTTTACATTTAAAAGGAGCCAGGTCTGGTTTCATAGGCCTACAATCCTAGCTAGTTCAGGGTCATGCTGGACAAGTGATTCATTTTAACGATAGCCTTGGCTGCCCTAAAACTTTGGAATTCTTTTGCCTTTGTTTTCCCAGGCCATGGCAGTGCAGGCATGAACTATCACTCCTGGTTAACACATTAGAACTCTCCACTGTGGGAGTGGACAGTGTTAGGTACTGAACCTAGAACCTCCTACCCGATAAGGTGTTCAACCACAGAGCTCTGACTATGGCCCTGTACGCTAATTTACATTTAAAAGAGAAAAATAATCTTGTATCTGCAGAGAAAAAAATCAAATAGACAATATATGTTTGAGGAGAAAAATTAATAGAACTTCTAAAACTTTGGAAGTTTCCATTAACAGTAGATTGGACATAGCAGAAAGGATCTACAACCAAGCAAATTGGCTTAGAAATGGAATAGAAGGCTCTGGGAGGTCACATCCACTTGTTTGTCTTTATTTTATTTTAGGGCTTTACAGATGCCCAGCAAGCACTCTCCCATTGAGCTATATGTATTTCCAGCACAGTCCCTCTTTTAATCTATTTAAGGAGGAGTAAAAGAGATTACAGATGAAATTTGCTAAAAGTTCCAGAACTGACACTGCACCAATTCAGAGATCCAGAAATATCAACTTTCCATTTAAAAATGTACATGAATGACATAATGATACTCACAAAAGACTAAATAGGAACCAAGGAAAGTGTGACCATGGAAGCCAAGGAAGGAGCAGCCATGAGGTTGCCAACTAATCCATAGCAGGGCATCAACAAGAGCAATGGGTGCTGTCCAAAGCACAGTCAGCAGGCTGTTTTTAGAAGTAGAACTCTATAGACACTGAAAGCATGGGCTCTTTCTGCTCTGGCCTCCATGAGCTCCCACCACAAAGACACAAAGACCAATAAAGCAAACCTACAAGCAGAGAGCTGGAGAAGTAATGTGTGAGAGAATGCTTGCTATGACTTCTGTCCCTAGCACTGTGGACCAAAGAAAGCATAGGTGTCTCCTCAGAATTGGTCTGAGACACTTCCTCACCCAGATTCTACTTCTACATTATATTCAGGGCTGCGTGTTTGTACTTGAGGTGATCAAGCACTTACATAGCATGCATATGATCTTTGGTTCAGTCCCCGCACAACAGAAAGCTGAGTGTGGTAGTGTGTGCCTATAATCCCAGAAATTGGAACCTACAGGCAGGAGGATCAGAAGTTTGAGGCCACCATCAGTTACAGAGTAAGTTCAAGGTCAGTGTGAGCTAGAGAGGTAAAATGTAGAGCACAGGCTCTTATCCAGAAGTCCCAGCTTTGAATCCCAGCATGCACAGTGGTATTTAACAACTGCCTGTAACTTTAGTCCCAGGGAATCAGATTCTCTTTTTCTGGCCTCCTTAGATACTAGGCATGCATGTGATACACAGTCATACACACAGGCAAAACACTCATAGGATAAAGCAATAAAAATGTTATTTAGAAATAAATTTTATGATAAAGTTGATTTGTCATGTCTACATAGTATGTAAGGATACCCTCTTGTATGACTTTAAATAATCTCCAAATTACTTATAAGGTCTCATCCCATGTAAGCAGTTATTAGACAGTGTCTAGAAATAAAGATAGGGAGGAAAATGCATAAATGCCTACTAAAGTCATGGCCTGTTGTTAGTTGGATCCTTGGGTGTGGACCACATTGGGTCCTACTGTGAGGCAAGGGGGATTGGAGTTATACATTGTAACATGCAGTGGAAGAATAGAGGTGGCTGTGTTTTACCATTTAAGATTCTGAGACTGTTGAGGAAGAGTCTAGAAATGAGCTGTGTGTGAACACTCAGGAGCTTGGTAAGCTGAAGTCACTGAAGCAGTGCTGTGGGCACAGGTAACACAGAAGGCCATGGGGCAGTCCATAGGGCCTTGCTGAGAATGCTGAGGGACAGGGCCCTACTTGGGCTGGAGCCGATCCTTCCAGTAGTTGGAGGCTTCAGCACCTGAGCTAGGTAAACAAAGCATAAAGTAACAATATTCAAATAGAAAGTAGAGGCAGTTTTTGTCCTTGACCTTTAAAGTGCAGTGAGAACAAGTCATAAAAGGCAAAGACTGTATGAGACCACATTAAATCAAATACCTAAATAAGGTGATTCCCAAATAACCAAGTAGTTATTGGGCTGGAACACATGCTGACAGGCAAATGGCCTACAAGCCTGATTTCAGGGAACTGGAGTAATGTCCAGGTGGAGGCAGGCAGTGTGGACACCCACATACCTGCCAACCTAGTGCTTTCTTTGTCTAGGGCTTAAATTTGCCTTTTGGGCAGAAGGAGAGAAGCATTTAAGAGTATTTATTGCATTCCTGCATTTGAGGGTGGATGGCCAGGGAATAACTAAGGCAGTGAGATACTATCAGCTGTTATTTTTGGATATGAGAAAAGACAAGTTGAAAGCAGTTTACAGCAGAGTAGTATTGGTAGAAGATGTTTCTTCAAGAGCCATTTTGCTTCTGGGGAGTAAGGAGAAAGTGTCATGGGGGTAATGTTTTATGTGCATGTATGTCTCTGCACCACATTCCTGCCTGGAGCCCACAGGAGCCGCAAGAAAGCATCAGATCTCCTAGAACTGGAATTATAGGTAGTTGTAAGCTGCCATATGGGTGCTGGAAATCAAATCTGGGAGCCATCTCTCCAGCCATAGGTTTACTCTTAAAAAAGCTGTATAAAGTAAGTATTGTAGCAATATTAATACTTCTTAGGTGGTGGAATGTATATTAGCATTTATGAGTCCATGTGTCCCATCTCCATGTTTATTATATCAGAGCATTGGGTAGGTAAATATGTGAGTATAACTTTGGCTATGAAAGAGAAGATATTTCTTTGGGAATCTCTAGAGATGAGCAGGAAGGCTCAGAGTTTGCAATGCCATGTTCTGTTCCCACCACCACCACCCCCCAAAAAAAAATTTCAGTTAGAAAACTTAAAGAACCATTTGACATAGGACTGTATTTAATTTTCTTTTTTGTTCTTGTTAATTGACATATGAATTGCACTTTTTAAAGTTTGAAGCTAAAGAAGATCTAGAAACTTGCCGACAGTAATGCCCCAATTTTCAGCTTTAACAGATTCTCCTCCTCTTCCTCCTCCTCCCCTTTTCCCTCCCCCTTCTTTCTTGTTCTTTTCTTCTTGGGTCTGCTCTGTGTCTTTGAATACCTTATGCACCTACAGTGACTATGCTGAACCAGCAGGACCTGTCACTAGCTTCTATTCTGTTGCTCTTGTCTCTCTCGATCTTTTTTATAAGGATTTTAAATTAACTTTGGGCTTATTTTGAGTTAAAAACAAAAACCACTTTTGATTAAAGAACTGACATTGTTAAAAATCCATCGATACATTCATTTTAGTCAGTAATCTTTTGTTTCTAGAAAAGCTTGTGGTGTAATGCACACCTGTAATCTCAACACCCAGGAAGCTGAGGCAGGACTGGAAAATCAAGGCCTGCTGTTGCTCTATAGAGCACTCGAATAAGTAAAGCACAATACTTAGTTCTCTCTCTCTCTCTCTCTTACACTCTCACTCTCCCTTCTGTACATGTGTACACCCACCTACCCCAGCATCTCCTAGAGACCAGGTGTTTTGCTTCTTGCAGATCTGGGACACAGCTGGTCAAGAACGGTTCCAGTCTCTTGGTGTGGCCTTCTACAGGGGTGCAGATTGCTGTGTTTTGGTGTTTGATGTGACTGCCCCCAACACGTTCAAAACCCTTGACAGCTGGAGAGATGAGTTTCTTATCCAGGCCAGCCCCCGGGATCCTGAGAACTTCCCTTTTGTTGTGTTGGGAAACAAGATTGATCTTGAAAACAGACAAGTAAGTGCTAACATGGAAGTTACCATCACAGGCCCCTTTTCTGGTACCTTGGAGTGTGGAGAATTCTTTTGCAGGCTCAGAGTACTTTGGGAATGTGCTGGTGGGAGTGCTAGCCTCTAGCCAACTTTGATGTGAGGCTGTCTGTTCTCAGAGCCTCTATTCCCTCTCTGTACCTTAAAGGAAGGAATGGCTTTTCTTGATTCAGAGTATTGAGGAATGCTGTGGGCCTTGAGACATGTTACTCAGCTGTGATTCTACACAGCATTTCTGTTGGAACATAGTTTTGTTCATTTTTAGCTTAGTTTATTTCTGACCATTTCTTTCCCTTTCCAGATTTTGTGTCTGTTTCTTGGCTGGGGTGGGGGAAGAAAAGATCTAAGGAGTGAGCACTGCACAGTCTGTGCCACTTGCCATTTCCACGGTGGCCCAAGATGAGTGAAGGAAAGTGGGTTTTTGCCAGAGATCAGCTGTGGACCCCAGGAGAAATCACTTTACGCCTCCTGGGATTGTCTTGGCCTGTGGCACCCTGCTAAGGTTCACAAGGTCTGGCTATGGCCGGAAATAGCTGGAGTTTGGATCCCTCACATGGGCAGCAGAATGACTTGACCTTCAGGTCTATAGGTTATACTCATTCTCATTCTCAGATCTGTTCTTATCTGTGTACCTGTCCTGGGGAGGACTGAGTATTTGTCCACTGTTCATTTATGTCATTAGTGTTCTCCTTCCTGTAGGTGGCCACAAAGAGGGCACAGGCTTGGTGCTACAGCAAAAACAACATTCCCTACTTTGAGACCAGTGCCAAGGAGGCCATCAATGTGGAGCAGGCCTTCCAGACAATTGCTCGGAATGCCCTTAAACAGGTGGGTCTCCAGGACTCTCCAGCTGTGGGGCACCCTCTGGTGATGTCTGATGTTCTTACCTAGGGTGCTTCTCTGCATGACATATTTTGCCTCAGTCTTTAGGAGATCCACATTTTATTGTCATCTAAAAGACATGGGGCAGAGCTGGAGCATGGCTTGGGATAATATACTTCCCTAAGGTAGAGAGTGTTCAAGGGCAGCCTGGTCCTGGAATAATGAGTTCCAGACATAGTGAAACCTTAGGGGAACAAAACAGACATTGTTGTGAAGAAGGCTTGGGCTTGTCTTTTCCTGGCTTTTTAGGGGGCTCCTTGCCAGTTTGATGAGATAAACTTGAGTCAAATCCCAGCTGCCATCTAGTCATTCATGTCTGAGCTTCTGTCCCTCACGTGCAAAATGAACACCAGCTTGAAGGGTGATCATGGTTACCTGACTCAACTCCTCATCCATGGAAATGGCTTTTTCCTGAGAGTAGTTATGTACATGCTACAAGTAAGAAATACCAGAAAATCATGTCAAGGAACCCAGAGCTCCCTGCTACCCTCTTCTATAAGAAGATGCCATGTGCCGAGGCAGTATAGAGGCTAGGCCTGCGATACAGGTCTATAATTCCAACTATGGCAGGGAAGCTAGAGCGAAGGGAAATTCAAGGCCAGCTAGGGCAATAGAGTAGTGCTGGAAGTGTAGCCAACCTAGTGTCGCTTAGCATATGCAAAATCCTGGGGTTCATCACACTATTGGGGAAATTTTTTTTAAGTGTGGGCTTGGACTACCAGCACTCTTGAGAGCCATGGGAAATTAAAGCAGGCCACATGCGCAATATAGAAATCAGTGTGGGTGTGCAGGGGCACCTGAGGCAGGTAGAACCTGGAAAACCAAGACAGGTTCTGCCATCTCTAGGAAGCTGTGTATCAGTGCCCTGGTTCTCAGCAAGACAGAACTACTGGCTGTGTGGGTGGCAGAGACTTGGAATGAATTGTTCCAGAGGCAGGAGTCCTGGCCTAGAGGGACTGTACAAGTGCTTCATGACAGTGGTGGGCCTGCCCAGGTACTACCGTTCATCCAAATGCCAAGAAAGCCCCCTCCCCCAAAGAAACATACTTTGTTCTGATGTCCACCACCATCATAATCTACCCTCCCACCGGGACTTTTTTAAGAATGCATGTATTCATGTGAAAACCCAAGTCTGGGGAAGTGTCTTCCGTCTCTGTTCTGTTGACTGGTGCCATGGTCAGGTTTCCTCTAACCTTTGCTGCTGCTCTTTTGTGGGATGACCCCTGGAGGCACTGGTAGACTGAGTGAAGCTCCCCAGCCGCAGGTGGTGCCACAGCTCTAACTGCTCTGCTGGCTCTGGTAGTTGCTGCTTTCATAGCATTGGCCCTTTGAACCTCTCCTCCAAGGCTGACTACTGCAGGCTAATGTTTTTCTGTCAGCTTAGCTACACATGAATCTATTGACTTTTAATTATTGTCAGTGCCCCGCTAGTAGTCTCTGTATTAGACTCAGAAGGTGGGATGAGAACCTGCTAGTTCAGAGAAGTTAGGCGAAATTAGATGGCTTGCTTTTTGCATGGACACACTGCAAGAAACATTCTTTTCCTCATCCTAGAACCAAGAGAGCTCAAACTCTAGTCCCTACCCTCTCCTTCCTGTGCATCTTCTCTGCCCAGATTGCTGGCTTCTCTGGCCAATTCCCATCTAGTTATTGGCTCTGCCCCTCATTCATAGTGTAACTGTAGAGTGTCAGAGTGCTGTCAAATATCTCACAGTAGCGATCTTCTCTTTGAATGACCAGCACAGAGTCTTGGCTGGCTCCTTGCATGTTCTTATGCTTTTTAATATTTCATCTTCTCAGTTCCTGGAAAGAAAAGCTAAGTGTCTTTTTGAATTCTTCACTGGACCAGGATATCTTTAATATTGGGTTCCTTAATTCCTTAACTCCCCAAGGGAGTTACCAGTGTGTGGTCCTTTCCAAGGTAGTTCTTGGGAGTGTGCCCAGAGTGAACTTGTGAACTCTTAGTGAATAGACATTACCTTTACCTACTTTATCCCCACCCCCAACTGTCCTTCCTGATAGCCTTTGGTCATAGGGAAGAAAGGCCATCTTAGCAGGGTGTGTTGGTGCCTGCCTATAATTTCAGCACTTAAGGACTGAGGTAAGAAGAGAGAAGGATGGCAAGTTCCAGGCTGCACAGAAAAAAGACCATCTGTGGTAGAACATGCTATAATCCCAACACGCGAGAAGCAGAGGCCGGAAGATCAGAAGTTTAAGGCCAGCAGAAAGCAAATTCGAGGCCGCCCTAGGGCATAGAGGACCCTGTGTCTAAGAAGAAGCCATTTCTCTGGGTATAACTCAGTCTTAGTTCCTTTTCCCTCCAGAGGCCCGAGTTTACAGTTGGAGGGAGTGCTCTTCCTGTCATGCAGATAGCTGTCTTCTTGCTGCAATCTTGAGCAAATGTGATGGACCCTCTGGGGTGTCTTAGTAACAGCATATATAGTAAGCTCTAGGGCTTGAGCTCAGCTGGTATAGAGTGCTCTCCTGGCATTCATGAGACCCTGGGATCTAGATCTATCTTCAGTACTACATAAACTTGGCATGCTAATTAATAATTAATAAAAGCCTTGTAATCCCAGCACTAGGTAGAGGTAGGAGGATTTAGGAGTTCAAGATCTCCTACATAGCAAGTTCAAGGCCAGCCTGGGATACATATGAGACCATTGTCTGAAAAGGGAAATTAGAAGTCCTGTGAGATCACCAGATGCCATGGATATCCTTGTCTCATCTGGATACTCTAGGAATAGATAGGTACACTATGGTTAGGGCTTCAACTGCAAACTTTGCGTTGACATCCATTCTGTCCAAGGCCATCATTCATACTCTGCTTTTTGTGTTAAATACACAAATTAGTCCTGACAGGAGTGTTAATCTGTTGTTGCCTATAATAACTAAAAAATCAAAACAACACAAATGTGTAGTTTTCTGTCCCGCCCAGTCCCACAGCTGCTTTTGAAATAATCAGAGGCTTAATATTAGTTATAAGTGTTTGGCAGATGGCTAAGGCTTACTCCTAACTAGATCTTACAACTGAGAACTAAATAGAAAGTAACCCATTCCTATTCATCTATGTGTTGCCATGTTACTCAGCTTCTGGCATGGTGCTCCTTGGGCAGCTGGCTGGTGCCTCTCCTGACTCTGCCCTTTCTCTTCCCAGAATTCTAGTCTGGTTACTGGTCAAGCAGTGTTTTATTAAACCAATTTGAGGGCCAAATCTTTACAGTGTACACAGTACAAATGTTCACCAGCTGATGAATGTCTAAACTACGTCATCCTCTATAGATGCTGTTCAGCCACAGGAGCAGTGAATAGACCAGGGCTGTGATACAGAGGCTGGGGTGAAGCCTGTCTCAGATTAAAACCCCAGAAGTCCATTAAAAGGAAGCTTTTCTAAAGCAGAATATGGTATCATCCTTGCAGAAGCAGGAAGGTTACCCACAATCCAGGGCTAGGCTGAGCTACAGAGGAAGACTGTGTATAACAACAGAAACTGGGCAGGTCAAGGATAAAATGTGGCTCATTGGCAGAGTGCCTACTTAGCATATAAAAGCCCTGACTTCCCCTCCTATATTTGGAAGGGGAGATGATGAGAAAAAACAGATAGGTTGCTGGGTAAAGAACAGCTGTGCCCAGGGTTTCTTCTGGGATGATGAGTATTTGGAACTGATATGATTGATGGCGGTCCAGTTTTTTAAGTACACTACAACCACTGTGCAACACACTTGATATACTGGACCCTAGTAAAGCCCCTACTGTATTCAATATGTACTCACAGATATTTCATTTTTGTAGCTGTTATGAATAAAATAAAAATAATACAGTGCTGAGGGCTGAGCCCCGAAGCTTGGTGTGTGGATACTCAGTTACTCCTCACAAGTCCATCTTAACTGTTCATACAGCACGTGTGATGACATCTGCCCCTCAGGCTGCAATGTGGAAACAAGCCTTGGGAAGAGAAGAGACTAGCTTCTGGACAGCAGTCCAGAAAATTCAGGGGGAGAGGAGGTAGCATGGGGAGAACATCCTGAGACCATGGAGCAATGAACAGGGCCCTAGCTGACAGTGAAGAACTGCCAATGCTGAGAACCCCACTGAAAGCCTTAGCTTGGGTAACATGCTTTATGGTTACTTGATGTAGAGGTGGCTCCTGCTGGCTGAACCTCCTTAAAAAGTTTGTCACCCTTTTGTATGGGCATGCAAGTGCCCTAGGCCAGGCTGAAAACTGGAATGTCCCTTTGTCCCAAGTCATCAACTTCTCTTTCTCTCTCCTAACCAGGAAACAGAAGTGGAGTTATACAATGAATTCCCTGAACCCATCAAACTGGACAAGAATGACCGGGCCAAGGCCTCTGCAGAGAGCTGCAGTTGTTGAAGGGGCAGTGAGCACAGAGCACAGAGTCCTTCACAGACCAAGAACACACATAGGCCTTCAATATGCGTCCCTCTTCCTCTAAACACAACAGAACGTGATCTCTCACATCCAGCTGCCAAAAGAAACTTCACCAAACACGGTTATCCACACACACACACACACACACACACACACACACACACACACACACACACACATATAACACACACAAACACACAGCGCAAGCAAACTCTAGCCTGTGCCTAATGGGCTCTTGGGGCAGGTGCCCACCAAGAGCCCTGTGTATGGCATATGGCAGAGACCCTGGGTGCTCTGGGGTGCAGTGGGCATGGAAAGCTTATTCTTTTTGTCCACTGGAGAGTGAGAGAACTGTCCACAGTTCATCTGTGTCTAATTATCTGATTTTATTATTTTTTTTTTAATGGTCTTGTGGTCTTTTATCCCTGCCCCTCTTTGAAGGTCCTGTGGGAAGGCTGGTGCCCACGCTCCATTCTGAACAGGCTGTTTTGTATTTATCTGTTAATGCTTGTTACTTTTAACTAATCAGATCTTTTTACAGTATCCATTTATTATGTAATGCTTCTTAGAAAAGAATCTTATAGTACATGTTAATATATGCAACCAATTAAAATGTATAAATTAGTGTAAGGAATTCCTGGATTGTGTGTTTAAGTCCTCTAACACAGGCGTGTAAGGTGGAGGTTTGAACCCTGTCTGGATTACAAGAGTGTTAGAGACTCAATTTTGGAAGTCCAGCTAGTGGCAGTATTCTGTACAGTAGACACAAGAATTATGTACGCCTTTTATCAAAGACTTAAGAGCCAAAAAGCTTTTCATCTCTCCAGAGGAAAAACTGAACTAGACAGTTTCCTTCTGTGTCTAAATTTTCCAAAAGGTTGATTTGCATAATACAGTAGTGTGTACAATGGATAAATTGCTATTATTTCAGAAATTAAATTTTCATTTTTCCCTTTTCTGTTTTTTTTTTCCCCTTCCGTTCAACCACTTTACTGCCCTTTAGATCAATATCCTACTCTAAGAGGAAAGGAGAACCCCCCCCCACCAGACCTGTCCTAGTGACTCTACCTTTGTTCTAGAAGGCGCTCCTTTCAGGGTTGTGGTACCTGTAGGTTAGCAGACTCCTCCTCCTTTCCCCACCCTACCCAAATGTGGCCCAGCACTAACCCACCTGTCTCTTTGGGTTGAGCCCCTCCTGAGGTCCTGCCCTGCATTATGGCTTGCTTCCCAGAGCACTTCCCCTCCAGAAGTCTACATGTTAGGGTGTAGGCTGAGTTCTTCTGTAAAGAGACGAACGTGATGCCAATAAAATTTAACAGGAACAAAGAACAACTGCCCTGTCTCTCTTTTTTTTTTCTTGCAGACTTTGGTTGTGTTAGGACATACTCTGTGTTCATTGGACCCTTGTGGTACTTAGAAGCAGGGCTGTCCTCATGCCTGACCCTACAATACCTACTGTACTATAGTATATTGGGAAAGGTGATGGAATGGACATGTTCCCTAAAAGCAGAGCCCCAAACTGCTAGTGACCTTGGGCCACTTGTTGCTTTCAGATACAACTATTAACTTAACTCTGTGTGTGTGTGTGTGCGCGCGCGCGCGCACAAGAGAGAGAGACAGTGCCAGACACAGTCAGACATAAGCCACCTGCTTATGTATGAGTCACCTAGAATGCACTGTCAACAATGGTGATTCTTAATGTGTCCATTGAGGTTTTACTAGCCCGCTCCCCAAAATCATCAAACTTTTTGCTTTATTTCCTTCTGCCCCCGGCATAGACTTCTTTATTAAAAATCACTTTTTTCTGGCATTGTGATATACTTGCAGGCAGATGTACACAAGGCTGAGACAGGAGGATTGCTTGAGTGTAGGCATTTGGGATCATCCCTATGTCTATCACATCTAGCCATATTTGAAATGATAAAAACATTTCCCAAAGACAGACTTGAGAGTACACCAGGGAGGCAAGAGCGAGGGGTGTTCAGAGCCAGTCTGGGCTACTTAGTTTTGTAAAACTGTCAACAATAAATTCAAATATAAGGCTGGGGGAGGTAGTACATACTTAGTACATAATTAGTCTCTGCAAGCAGTTGGCCCTGAGTGGTAAGCCAGAATCTGTCCCTCCCAGGCAGCTTCTAGAGGCAGAAAGAGAAGAAATTTAACTATCATTTGATTTTTCTGTTTTTTGTTTGTTTGTTTTGATTTTTTTAGGCCTGCTTTTGGCTGCAGAATGGAGGGACTTCTGACGTGGGCATGGTGCCCTATCATGGCAGCATTTTTCTCAGTAAAAAGAAAACATTAGAAACCGTGTAAACAGGCTGGAGAAATGGCTCAGAAGTGCACTGACTGTTTTTCCAGAGGACCTGAGTTCAATTCCCAGCAATCACATGGTGGCTCACAACCATCTATGGTGATATCTGGTACCTTCTTCTGTATACTGTATACATAATAAATAAATCTAAAAAAAAGAAAGAAAGAAACAGTATAAACATCTCATATGGATCTAATTCTAATGTTCAGGGAGTGTGATACACTTAAACCACCAGAAAACATATTCCCAATGGTCTTAGGAGCCCCCAACCATAAATTTGATTTTATCTCTACTTCATAATTGTAATTTTGCTGCTGAGTATTCTCCGTTCCTAAGACCGTCAGAAATAAGTGGCTTTCCGGTGGGTGTGGCCTACTTGGTTCAGAGCCACTGAGTGACTGTTGAGAAGACAGACATGCTGACTACTCACTTCTTGGCTATCCTTTCCTGCTGGGTGTTAAAGGTCATAGATGTGGCCATAAGTAATCATGTTTTTGTTTGTTTCACTGTGAAGACCATTTGAGGATCTGGTCCTTGGGTCATAGGCTTGAGAGGAACCTCTGGCTCTTAGGCTCCTTGTACCAGTTTTTCTATCTATGTGAGAACAAGTCAAAGGCTGTTCTTGACCTGGGCTTTGCACATTTTTCCTCTGTATTGACCCTCCTCTTTGTAGACTGAACACTTGAGTAGAGCTTACCTTGGGTATGCATGGCCCTGAACAAGAGAACAGTTGACATTTGAAATAGTCCTACAGTCCCCAAAAACCTAATTGACTTTAGAGGGCAACATGGAAAGATTCTACTTTTTCATCCCTCTGACCACATTAGTGTTAGCTCTGAATGTGGTTACTGAACACCCAGCAGGTATCTGTCTGGTAACTGTAGTGACTGTGTAATATTTAGATAAAGGTTATACAAACGCCATGCACTTAAACTTTGATTAGATATATATTTTTTGTTCTTTGAGACAGTTCTTGTAAATGTTACGGTGAATAGACTAGTAACTTCATAGATTTAAGCCAAGGTTTGACATCAGTGTATTGAACTGTGACCTATATAACTTGCTCAGGCCCTTGTCACCTCACAGCTTTCTTTTTCATTTTTGGAAACACATCTAGCTATCTAATAGAACGTAATATCAACACCACTTTAGTAAAAGAAAGTTGAACCCAAATTGCATGCATAATAAATAATCATTACCCATGTACACGATGTTAAACTATGGAAATCAGTAAGGTCCCAGGTAAACCTTACAGAGAGCACAGGACAGTCTGCATACAGAACGTGGGGTGGTCCACTGTAACCACTTGGTTTTGCATTAATGAGCATTGTGTGGCAGAGACGGAACTTTATTATTTGTGAAATAAATAATAGTCACAGGCCTTTACTCTGGTTATTTTGCTGTCCTTTCTTCCTGCCACAAACTTGGGGCCAGACTGACTTAGGAAGACATTTTGAGACAAAGCATGGTTAGATCTCAAGGTGAGGGCCAACCCCCACCTCCAGAGCCAGCTTCTCAGTGAGAAAATAGTGAACCTCGTGCTTTGCCCTGAACAGGAAGCACACTGTTGAGTCCAGGGATAACTGGCTGGACCCCACGGTACCTGCCCCCCTTTATTTTGTGCATTCTAAGTCTTTACACCTTTCTAGTTTATGAGCATTCGTGGTTAAGAGGGATCAAACTGACATGTTTCTACTTTACCAATGTCTAACCTGAGGCTTTGATAGACTTGAGGTGAACAAGGGACAGGAAGTCTGTAATGCTCTCTGCTGTTAGACTCTGCTAAGGCTCCGTGGTCTGAATTACTGCAAGGGAACCATCCCAGGGATATTGGGGCCACACCTCCTGACAAGGGGGAAGAGGCCACGTTGTTTGCATTCCTGAGGATCTAACAGTGCCTGGTATTTGAGCAACAGTTGAGAGGACCTTTGTGGGAACCAGAGAACTCCATCTGCAAGGAGACGAAGGACAACGAAGAAGTCCTGAGTGAGCTGTCCTCTGACTCCACTGGGATGACAGCGTAGCAGCCAGTGAGGTCTAGTCTGTCCCAGTGAGATGGGTACTAGGAACCAAACTGGGGTCCTCCAGAAAAGCAGCCAGGGCTCTTAACCACTGAGCCATCTCTCCAGCTATTGGTATTTATTAAATTAAGATTCTGCCCTCATATGATAAAGGTTCACTATAGGAAACTTAGAAAATACAGAAGACAAAACCTTTCTACCAATGCCCTACTATTAACATTTTGTTATCTCCCATGTGTGAGTATGTATACATATAAATTAGATTTTAAACAAACCTAAGTCTATCTCACCTTTAGAATTTTCTATATTACTCTGGTCATGACAGGTCCATCCTAATAAAAAAAATTAAACAAATAAATTAGTCATAAAAAATTCACATAGTAATTTTACATCCAAAAAACCAATTGGTCTGCAAAGCTACAAACAGGCATTTCAGTTAATAATGCTGCTGCCGATGATGATGTTGATAATGAAGCTTTCAGCGGGTGCAATGGCTCATGCCTTTAATCCTAATGCTCAGTAGGCAGAGGCAGACAGATCTCCATGAATTCAAGGCTAGCCCTATCTATATAAAGTCCCAGACCTTTTTAAAGGGCTACATACATTGTGAGATCTGTCTCAAAAACAAGAAACAAAAAACCTCAAACTCAAAGCAATAATATGTTTTCAGAACTTTATTAAAAGTGAGGAAAAAAATGCTCTAGTCCTGGCATCAACTATCACATATTATTCTATTTCTACTTTTAGTAGTTTCATCTCTCATAAAATTCAAAGCTCTAAACTTTGTGTAAGGTAAATTCCAGCTCTTAAAGTCATTTGCCTTTTAATTTGGTTTTGCAGGACCATGTATTCTGATCTCAAAGTTCGTACTTGCTTAATAGACAGACTGCAAGAAAAACCAGGAAATAACGGTCAGGTAAAATAGAATAAATCTGCATAAAAGAGTTTCTATTTACAAATTCAAATTCATTGGCTTGAGCTAACCTTCAAAAGTAGCCCACTTATACAATTTGGCCTATGATCCTTCACATGACATAAATTAAAACATGCTAGAAAGTTTAAAAATAATGTCCCCTCCTACAATTAGGTCATTTTTCATAGTGGTGAGTCCAGAAGGTGACTGCCTACATATTTCCACCTGAAAATAATCTATTTTTCCTATTTTGGTCTGAAAATAAAAGAATTGCTTAACATGCAAATTTTTTGTGACTGGGTTGTATCTTTAACTACATAAACCAAATTAAAACAAATTTCAAATGTTGATGTGTTATAGTTACTTACTTTAAGAGCTTTTAATATGTAGTACAGAAGACTGCAATGTCATTGTCCTGAGGAGCAATAGATTGCAATCAAGGCCACCTTAGTGAACATAAGAGAGTTTGTCTCAGAAACAAGCAAACAGGATGGAAATGCTTCTGTTCTAAAATTAATATGCCTTCCCAGAGAGAAATCACTTAACACACTAAGGAGATTAATAAAAATGCCTTTAATGTTTATATGTGTCCATCTCTGGCTAATGCTCAAAGAGGAAAAAGCCTACACACATGCTACATCAGCCTATGCTGTCATCCTTGTGTTTGCAGCTTCATGCCCTAGGTTAAATACTGAATAATTTAAATAGAGAAGGCATCTTATAGGCTTAGGCATGTATGCAGATAGGTGTTATACAGATAAAATAGTCCCAAAATTGTGTAAATACCAGTGACCTGAAACAGCTGATAATTTTTTAGTGATGGGATCCAGATGTAAAAGTGAACGGGCATGAAAAAATAAAGTTTAAGCATATTTTGCAGAAGCTATGCTGCATGCCAAGTAAGCATCTTATGAAGAACAGTATCTTGTATACCACTTCTATAGAGAAAACTAAAGGAAATGGATGACTGGTATAAAGTCAACATAAACTATGATACAAAGAGACAGACTCAGGAAGGATTATCAAACAATACTGCACAGGAGAGCAGAGGATATCTCAAGATCATTACTGACTAAGTCCACAGAGGTATTAAGACTGATAACCATTTGATAGAAAGAGTTGGATTCTTAGAGTCTAAAGCAATCCCACCCCAATTCTCTTAGTTTCATATCATTATCAGCTCTCCCAATCATATTTCTGGTTTTAGGAAAGAAGCTGTTTTACTGTCAATACACCAGGCTATTAGGGAAAGCTCTATAAACAGAGACAAGGCTGTACTAGCTCACTTAAAATTATTCCTCCTCTCCAATAAAAGCCTGGCTTGATAAAGCCAGTCCTAAACAACACAGTTTTACTAGATAAATAGCTGTTATCTGATGTCTTATTGCCCATCTGGCAGAACTATGCTTTGTTCAAAAGCAAAATAAGAGTGTTATGTCACATGAGACCTTAAAATTTCTTGTGATCCTGTAATGCCTTAATTAGTAACTTGTTAAGACTTCTTTTCTTTGATATAGGGTTAAGCATAGTGGCTGGTTATAAATCAAGAGTGGCTTCTTTGTAATGGCTTGGAGCCAAATGTCTGAATAATTTTGTGTGTTCATATCATCCTAATCTTTAACAGGCATTGTTAGCATATACCTATTTGGGGGATGTTTTACAGGCAGTACTCCATCAGATAAATTCTATTTTGTGAGAATTACAATCTCCTAAGCATTCGTATATTTTTTTGTGTCACTAATTATATTCTTCTATATCATATCATGGTAGTGGAGTGCCAGCAACAAATGAAAACCCTTTTATAACCTACAAAACATTAACCAAAAATAAATCTTACATTTAAAAGTTAAATGCAAAGTGTTAAACCACTAGAATATACTGAATAATCTAGGCCTCCTCAAATTTTGCAACCTGTTTTTCCTAATACTCCAAAAGTATGTTGAATTTGACTACAAACATGTTCCTACATGTTCTGCCTAAAGCTCGATCCTCTAGAGAGACCACCAGAGGCAGAGTTGTCCAAAATGCAACAGCAAGGTTTATTGTCAGTGCAATACAAGCCAGGCAAGAAGCTTGCTTCATGTACCTGATGTAGGAGGCAAGAAAGAGTTGGGAACCCTAATTTATACAAGCTTTTTATAGGCAAAAACACAAGGCAAGGTTACTTGAGGTCAAGGGTGCAAATGTGCTGCACAGGGAATTTTTACAGTTTAACATTCCTAGACCCCAACTAGATGGGGTGACCATTTTACTGCCTTAGGGTTGGACCATTCCTAAGTCCTTAAATAGTGCTTAGCTTACTCTTTTTTGGAACTGGGCAAGTCCCTGCCAGGGATGTGAAATTTAACTTTATTTTACCTTTATACAACAAAATGGCTACTAGAATACAAAACGGGGTTTCTTGAGCTAAGTTTACTCTCTTCACTATACACAGCTTTCTGCTTCATATTGTATGAGCAAGTTTACTCGACAGAGCAAAGTTATTCAGAGACCTGGCCTGTGTCCAGGGAGTTTCAAGGATCATGTGGAACTTTACAGAACAGAAATTCTGGCAGCATGTTCCCACCCAGATCCAGGGAGGACCCACTGTACAAGTTTCTGCACCCCATCTGTGGAAGGCAGCATTTTATTTAGCATTTTGTTGTCTCCCAGCTCAGCTGTGCTCCATTCTCAGCTTCGAGCCAATGCTCTCACAGCACTTTATTTAAATCTCTGTTGCCAGCTTTTGCTCAAAGCTAACCCTAAATCCAGAAACAGAAAAGACTCCGTACCACTTTTGACAGGTCACCTGGAAGGCTTAATTGGCTGTTGAGGCCTGAATGGTAAGAGCACCTCCCATAGCATTACACTGTGCTTAAAGACACAGCACCATGGTTTCTGATCTTGCCTTTTACCCCAGACAAAGACCTTTGCTAGATCATCAGAGATAAGCATTTCAATAGCACTAATTCTGAATTACTGCACTCTACAGGCACTTCATCTTCTTCTTTCAGGATACGATGTGGCCAGTTAACTTATACAGACCTGTGAGTTTGGTTGATTCCTGTAACTTTTGTAGGTCTACGTACCTGTTTTCTTTTGGGGAGACCAAAAATTAAAACATGCTACTTTGCCTGAGGAAAGTTTCACGTTTTCAGAAACTTGCACAAAGAAAGCAGAAAGTTTATAGTAGGGGCATCTATGGCAACTGATTAACCAAAGAGGCCACCTGATGACAACTAATTTACAACAGAATGGCCTAAGAATATCAGAAGAGGCATCCTAATGATAATGATTTACAACCAAATGACCCACCTAATGGGTCCCCCCCCATTTACTTTCATTTTCTGTTTTGTGTTTTAGATATCCTTTGTAAATAAGCCTATTGGTTTTCTGGTTATCCTTTTGTAAATGAGACCAAAATTTGTAAATGTTTGCAAATGGTCTAATTGGGCTTTCTCAAGTACCACAGACTTTATAACTGAGAGAAATTTTAATTGGTTGGATTGCATTTAATGTGGAAGCCAACATCTCAGTGATTTTGTCTCAGGGTGCTATGACGTTTGTTTATTCTGTTTGTAGGTTTATATGTTAGGATTCTGTTTTACCTTTTTCTGATTCATAAGACTGACTGTCAGTGTGAGACAGACTTAGAGAACTCCTAAACAAGTTTTTTCCCAGTCCTCTGAACAAGAAAACAGTTAGGAGCTAGTGCTTACACAGAGTAAACAAGGACATCTGAGTGGAAACTCCAGGTTCCTAGTGGCTGGGTAGTGGTGTAGGCCATGACCATTTTTGGCCCAGACATGACAGGTACAGGTTTGATACTGAGCCCACACAGGGATCCCAGGGGGAGAGATTTTGCAGCATGGAGTATGCAGGAGTTAGAAGGGGCCTCTCCGAGCTGGGAGAATGCCTAACATGGACTCAGCTGATACTGGAGCTAGTAGAGAATTGCACCATCAAAGTCACAGTCACATGGTAGCCTAAAGCTATTGAGAGCTCACTGACTGAAATGACAGCTGAGAAGCCTTCATGGAAATAAGTAAACTCTCAGAATGTAGAAGATACTCAAACAGCATGAGCCACCGGTGTGTGGAGATTCTTGTAGTCAGACCAGAATCTATTCCTGGTTCATGAATTGGCTCATCACAGCTCATATCCTACAGAGAAATACCTTTACACTGAGGGGAGAAACTTGGTCTTACATCAACTGGATATGACACCCAGATGGGCCTCAAAATATAAGCAGATCATCTATGGGGTTATCAGAGTTCAAATGAATGACATAGCATAGTTCTTCCAGCTCTGCCTTTCCAGCTCAGTAGGCATATTCTTAGTTTAGAAAATTTCTATTTTTGTAGTCATTCTTCCACTCTCCTAGAATATAACTTGTTCTTTGTTCAAACATTATGTAGTAAATTTTTTGTTCACCCATTTCATTATCTCGTAACTGGAAAATTCTGTAGTGAAACACACTTCCCAATTACACAAGTTATTATGTGATTGTTGTTAAAGAAGTATAGGATACTAATTAGAAAACAATGAGGTATCATGGTAGAGCTTTAAGACAGGAAAGAAATATCAATATGATGTAGCTATAATTTCCAAAAATTATTTTGTAAAGTTTAAAGTCTCTATGACTATATATTCCAGAGATGAGATTTGTATTAGAGCATATCAATAATTTTTCAAATAATTTCTTTCAGGTTGTACACCTAATACCAGTAATATAACAATCCAATTTAACAGTACAACATCATCTAACCCAGATTTATTTTGTTTGAACTACTACTGTAAGTATAGTAATTTGTCTCCTGATAAGTTTAGTCTTTTGCAGATTCATAATTACCCTGGTCTGTGGATCCCAAGAAATGGCCAATTAGGATATTTTTGGAGCATCTAAAATTAATTACCAAATTCTGCATTTCTAATCACAATTGAAGTAGGAAAGCTACTATAAAAGTAGAGAAGCTCTCAACCACTGTTCTGTCTCTTGCTTTCTGCAATGTGACTCCACCAGCCTCAATTTTTTTTAATGAACTCTACTCTAACACAGGTCTTCCTTTATTTATAAGTCCACATTAAAAGCCAGGGATATTGGAGGTAACCATTATCTGGTCTATTTTTTCTTCTCACTTACTCACTTACTCAAGGTCCAAACTAGAAGAAGGTGCAGGACTGTCATCAAGCACTAGACAGCAGAGGCAGGATTATGTGTTCAATGCAACTCTCAATTTCTTATCAGGCTAGTCTAGGCTATAGAAGACAATGTGGGTCCGATAACACCTAGTTCATAATGGACAGTTCAAGTGGCCTGGCAAGATGGTACCTCAGTGTCAAATATTTAGCTTCTTCCAGTAGCTGGAATTAATGGCATGTGCTCATATGCTTGGACACAAAAATTAAGAATCAGTATCACTTGAGAAAAAAGAAATAAAACTATGAATAAACTAGAAACATCGAAGAACAAAAACAGAGATAAGAGCAGTAATACACTTAAATAAAATATCAAAAAATAATACCAATGTGTAATTAGTAAAATGAAAAAAATGATGTATTTTAACCAAAAAAACTTAGCTATTCAATTTTAAAAAGAGTAGGCTCTTCTATAGTAGAGGGAATGTCATTAATAAAAGAAATTGGTTTTTCCCATATGCATATATTAGCTGCTGTAATCTGTAACCTGACACATAGAGTTACATTCAATGGCCTGTTTCTGAAAACTTTGAGTTGAAATAACTCTGTCAGCAAGACTGGTCATATCTGCATAGAAGACTTCCTAACTGTAAATTTAATTTATTGGCTCTAGATGACCTTCTCAAATTTTACTACAATTTTTTATAATCATTCATGTGACATAAACTAAAATATGCTTGGAAATTACAAAATACCTCTCATTATCATAATTGGTTTATTTTTTTTTTACAATGGTTACATAAACAGATGTTTGCCTATCCTGCTTCTCCCTTTATTATACACAATAAACTGTGTCTGTTTTTGGTCTGAAGGCAGAAGCAATATTCCACATGCTGAAACTTTTTCTGTGACTGCAGTGAATAGGAGACTACATGCCTCAAATAAACAATATTAAAATTCTGAGGTGGTACAGAATTTAACTTATAAATTTGAAAAGTGAGGTATAAAAGACAGCAAGAACATTGCACTGGTAAGAAGCAGAATGGAATGAAGGCCACCTGAGTAAACATAAGAGAACTTGTCTAAGAAACACTTTTCTAACAAGATGAAAATACAGGTGTTCTAGAATTAATATACTTTCTCAAGAAGAAATCGCTTCCTTGACTCAAGAGATTAATAGAAAAAAATACCTTTGATGATAGTAGGCTTCCATCTCTGGCTAATGCTCAAAGAGGAAAAGATAGAAAAGATAAAAGCTGGGATTTGGAAGTCTAGCACAAGTTATGCCCAATGCCAAGTGAACTTCTTTTTTTTTTTTCCTTCTTTATTTTGTATTTAACAAAAAAACAGTTACATAAATTTAAAATGAGGAAAAATTAACAATAACTATAAAGAGGATAAGAATCATAAGCATGACTTATCAACGGTGGTAATGCAAATAAGATTGCTACACATATATTTACTTTGTGTTCACCTTTCCCTCTGAAATTTTTTTTCCTATCCCTGTATATCCTTATTCAAGGTTCTTAAGAATAGCATTTTCTATTCTGCTTCCAAGAGGAGAAAATGGAAGAAAACGTTGACTTCTATAAAGTTAGCAGGAAACTATCATAAAAAAGGAACAAAATCAGGAGGAGGAGGCTAATTTAACAATAATACACAAGGGGAACACAGGGTATTTCATGAACATTTCTGACTAAGCCACAGTGACCTTGAGACTAACAATTATAGACCCATATGTTAGTAATGATATGAGTCCTGATATTGTCTGTGAGGGGAGGGGATCACGGCTAGTGCTGCTGCCTCTTCCTCTGCAGCTTGAGGAAAACAGGTCTGAAACAAGGTCTTACTCACATTTGCCTCTGAACACAATGACTGCCGGATCTTCAAACATCAACTTCAGCTTTGTCTGCCAACCTGTCTGACATGTCGGGACCTGTGCCAAGCAGGGCCAAGTTTACACAGATGTTAACATGCACAGACCCTGAGAATACTGGGATTATGAATCACATGTGGTGGAATGGGGAAATCAAGATGACTAACAGTTTGTTAGAAAATTAGGCAGGGGTAAATACAGTGAAGTGTTTGAAGCCATCAATATCACAAATAATGAAAAAGTTGTTGTTAAAATTCTCAAGTCAGTAGACAAGAAGAAAATTAAGCATGAAATAAAGATTTTGGAGAATTGGAGAGGTGATCCTAACATCATGACACTTGCAGACATTGTAAAATATTCTGTTTAATGAACCCCTACCTTGGTTTTTGAACATGTAAACAACACAGACTTCAAGCAATTGTACTAGACATTAACAGACTATGACATTTGATTTTACATGTATGAAATTCTAAAAGCCCTGGATTATTGTCACAGCATGGGGATTATGCACAGAGATGTAAAACCCCATAATGTCATGATTGATCATGAGCACATAAAGCTAAGGCTATTAGACTGGGGCTTAGCTGAATTTTACCATCCTGGCCTAGAATATCATGTCCGAGTTGCTTCCCAACACTTCAAAGGTCCAGAGCTACTTGTAGATTATCAGATGTATGATTATAGTTTGGATATGTCGATCTTGGGTTGTATGCTGGCAAGTATGATCTTCCGGAAGAAGCCATTTTTCCATAGACATGACAATTATGATCAGTTGGTAAGGATAGCCAAGGTTCTGCTAACAGAAGATTTATATGGCTATATTGACAAGTACAACATTGAATTAGATCCACATAAGATCTTGTAAGCGATGGGAATGCTTTGTTCACAGTGAAAATCAGCACCTTGTTAGCCCTGAGGTCTTGGATTTTCTGGACAAATTCCTGCCATATGACCACCAGTCATGGCTCACTACCAAGAGAGTCCATGGAGCATCCTTACTTCTACACTGTTGTGAAGGACAAGGCCTGAATGAGTTCATCCAGCATGCCAGGGGGCAGTACACCTGTCAGCAGTGCCAATATGATGTCAGGGATTTCTTCAGTGCCAACCCCTTCACCTCTTGGACCTCTGGCAGGCTCACCAGTGATTGCTGCTGCCAACTCCTTTGGGATGCCTATTCCACCTGCCACTGGCACTCAGCATTAATGACACCCCATCTATCTCCCGATGCCTAAGCAGAGGTGGTTCCTTCTGAGTCACATGCTGAAACTAGATGCCCGGGACATGTTATCCATGGTGGAAGCCATGTTATCACAGAAGCCAGGTGAAGTCACACAGGTATGTGCCACCTTGTTGGCCACAAGCCGTCAAGCCGACAAACACACAAACAAAACATCTGAACCCCTGACAATTTTGCCAATCTGACTAATAATTACAAAGTGAAAACACGTGTAACCACTTCCAAAAACACAACACTCCTAGACTGCAGAAGCTCTCTGTGCAGCAGGACTTCATCAGTGAGACAAAGATGTATACCTCATGTTGAGAGAACTGTTGGAAGTAATACAGCAAAGGATATGATAGTCTTGTAAGACAGAGAAGAATTGAGACCAGTAACCATCAATCATGCTACCTCAGCAATAACTGAAGTCTGTCTAACCTCATCACTGAGGAGTAAGCATTGTGGGTAATTTTAATCATTTGAAGTATCCTAAATCGAAATAAGTTTCATCTATAGTCATCCTTTGTATCCATGAAGAATTGGCTCTAGAACCTGCCCCCAATCTACTTAACCTTGAGTTTCTTCTGTAAAATGACCTTATAGTTAACCTCATACATTTCCCACATACGTGTAGTCACCTCTGGATAATGTCTAAATACAATGTAAATGTTACTGTATTCTTTCTTAGAGGAAAATGGCACAAGTTGTCTTTGTTCAATCCAGAACTAATATTTTTCTTTTAGGAGATTTTCAGTTCTCGGTTGAATGGGTATAACCATTTCAGAGAACCATTATATATTTATTTATCAGAAAAATTCTTGTGTTTTCTGTTTGTTTAAAAAGGGTTGTTTTAACTATGGGTATGTATACATGAATGTGGGTACCTACAGAGAGCCTGGGTCCTCTTGAGCTGACGCTGTAGGGGGTTGTGAGCCACTCAGTGTGGGTACTAGGAATTGAACTCACACCCTCTAGAAGAGCAGTATGAGAGCTCTTTGACTATTGAGCCATCTCCAGCCTTTTGTTTGTGTGTTTGTTTTTTGACAGGGTTTTAGCCCTTGCAGTAATCCTACATCAGCCTCCTGAGTGTAAAGATTACAAGTGTGAGCCTCCGCACCTGATATAACATTCTTGTTTTATAACAACTGAAATCAGTTCCAGGTTTGAGGTTTCCTGCCCAGAACATGAAGTCCTGCTGCACAGAGAGCTTCTGCAGTCTAGGAGTGTTGTGTTTTTGGAAGTGGTTACATGTGTTTTCACTTTGTAATTATTAGTCAGATTGGCAAAATTGTCAGGGGTTCAGATGTTTAAAGATGTTACAAGAAAAATGGGAAAACCAAAAGAAATCCCAAAATGAACCAACTCTAGGAGAATGGGGGAGGGGGTTAGTATAAATCCATGGTGGGTCAGCAGGGAGGAGAGTTTGCAGCCATCATGAAGGTATGGGAGACTGGTCTGACCAACATTAGAATGTCACAGCAGAGAGTTAGTGATGGGAGGTGTGAGTATGGCTGCATCCTTATGGAATGAGCAGTTTAGAAGCACTCATCATTTTATGAGAAGTAAATAATGGCTAAAGTTGAAACAATTAGTTCTTAAGGCATGTTTTGATTTTTTTTTATTGTACATAGTAAAACTGTACTTGTATCACTGTATTGCTCTGGTTAAAACATGAACTAAATTTTAATAAATGGAAAAAAAAAGATATGAGTCCAACCTCTCCAAAAGTTTGTCTTTCCTAAGCATATCCCTGGTTTTAGAGAAGGTGCTTTGTTTTGTTGTCAATAAAGCAGGTCTTTGGAAAAAAAAAAATCTCTCCAAGACCATGGCCCCAGGCTAAAGCTAGCTTTTTCAAGAATGTTGCTCCCTCTTGCCTGAATAAAATCCTTGCTTCATCAGGCCAGTCCTTAGTGTTCTGCCTGGTCTCAGTGACCCTCAGAAAGATTCCTAGAATTACACTGACTCTCCAAAGGCAAATGCTAGGTTTATTACAGCTGTACAGCTGAGATCAGCTCTTGCCACACATTGGTGCTAGTGGGGAGTGAGTTCCCTTCTAATCAAAGGCAAGACTTTTAAAACTCAAAGATTAAACAAAGACCATAGAAATGCTATGATCAGGCTGTGGGGATTGAGGCCCAGAGAAAGTTTCATTACTATTGCTGTCAGGTGGGCATTTGCTGGCTGATTGGTTGTTTTAGGATGTGGAGAAGATGCTTCCCAGCTGGGCTGGAATACCCTCTGATTACCCAGGACCTTGGGCACTTGGCCTTGAGTGCTTAGAAATTTCTCAGGATGGGAGACTAGAAACTTCTGAGCTCCAGAAATAGCTCCAGGCCTCAAGGTAGAGGGACTTTAGTTTTAACACGTAACACAACAGTGTTTTACTTAGCAAATAGTTGTCACTTGGGGTCATATTGTTTATCTGGTGGAACTGTGCTTTTGTTAAGAAAAAAATCTGGAAGTTCGTGGCATACCAGGTTGTAAGGTTGGTTGTGATGCTGTAATGTCTTCTTGAACAGCTTGATACTTCTTATTCTTCAGTATAGGGCTGGGCATAGACTCACTGTGAGCTAGAAAAGGTAGATTGATCTCTAAGAGATGTGTGCACAGCTGACTACCATGTGCAACTGAATGCTATGATGATTGAAGCCTGGCTGTCTGTGTTTAATTTAATGCAGTTTCTACTTCTTCTGAAGATTCTTTTCAGATGTTTGGTTTCACTGCCTGTTTATGACCCTCTTATCTCATTTTTTCTTAAGATCCCTACATTCTTCCAGAATCTTCAGACAGTAAAACTTAAATGATACAAACAGACATATGGAAAGGTGTTCCAATATTTCATAAAGAATACCTTTATATTGCAAAGACATACAGGTTATCTATTGAGAGCACATGAGAAGCATAATGAGTTTCATTCTCAAGAGACAGGAGCATCTTCCAAAAGGTTCTAGGAACATTATGTATGATAGTATAGGGAAAACACCAAGAATAGTCCAGGCATGCACATGCAGGGATGTAGCCTCAATACGAAAGGAAATATTATCATATTTGTAAATCAGGTTGTATGTAGCAACATGGCCAAAGTGACCTTCTTTTAATAGACAAACAACAATAGCCATCCTAGCATTCATCAATGGTACAGGGATATAAAAATATTTTCAGTTGGGAAGAATTGCTACATGTCTTTATTTGAAATAGAAAGCATACAGGAGAATATATCCCAAACTTGAAAACAGAGACAAGCCTTGGATTTATAATGTGCCTACAAGTCAGGTGATGGACTGGAATTAGAAATATTTGCTCATCTCAGGAGAGTAACTTATTCTAATGGAAGCCTAAGAAGCAGTGCCTTGCTCTGGTAATTCTATCTCCAGAAAAAAACAGGCATGGCTCTGCACTGGAAAACTTGCTAGAACACTATAGTGTTGATAAAATGAGGACTTCCAAGGTAAGAAACTACCTTATTTCCCAGAAAAGAGCCTCAATGAACTGTTATGCTTCTGAAGCTATAGCCAAAGTACAAAAATTTTCAACCTGAAGAGATTTTGAGGAGTAGGAGTATCTTCAATAAGGGAAATTAATATTGAGGGAACTCCTACCTGTAAGTCATAAGGTTTGTAGCTATTGAAAATCATGGGTAAGGGTTTATCTCAGTTTGTAGAAAGCATGCCTAGCATACAAAAGCTCTGAATTTTATTACAGGTAGTGTAGCATGAAGAAGGCACAGCATTACTTGTCTGTCATTTTACCATTCAAAGTGGTGGAGGCAGGAAGATCGTAAGTTCAAAGTCATCTGGTTATGTAACAAGTTTAAGTAAGAATGGGCTAAAGAGACCATGTTCACCATCACCACCACAAAAGAATCTCAGTCCAAACCAAGAGGACATACACCAAGATTCTCCAGACACCACAGTTTTGATTTGGATATTGGTTTTTCCTCTGTAAGCCTTAGCTGTCCTGGAACTCTCTCAGTAGACATGGCCAGTCTCAAACTAAGAGATCTCCTTTCCTATGCCTCTTGATTGCTGGGATAAAAGGAATGCATTACTACCTCCTGGCTTTGAGTCTCTACAGATTGTGTCCTACCAGGCTCTAGTTAAAGCAGACATTGGACAATAACGGCAAAGACAGAAGAACCAGGCAGTCAGTGATGTCCTACCATGTATCAGACTGAATGCCTGTGCTTTCAGTCAGGAAACTCTCAAATCTGCAGCCTGACTTGTGTGTAAAGAATGAGGACAGATATCAATGCACTTGATTATGGTTGCAAGTTGTGGTAACTAATCAGAATTTCTTTATTTTTTAACAATTAGCAGAAGTGCTAAACTTAATGCCTTGTTGCATCCCTTCAAATTCTCTGTTACCTGGACCGTCTTTGCCCTAACCCATTCCACGTTAAGCTCCTGAGCTGCATTAGATTAAAACCTTGCTCAGAGCCTCCCTCTACTTTTTCTGTTGCAGTGGCCCCGGATCCTGAAGTATAACCAACAAAGACACTCAAGGCCTTTACATAATAGACCCAGAATTCTAAGATTGCACTCTACAGTGAGTTCTGGGAGGTCAAGTATGTGATCCAATTTAAACAAAATGTGTTTTCTGGAGTTTATTGCCTGATGAAAAAAAAAAACCAACAAAAGTAAACAAAAGACACAGAAAACAACAGTAGACTTAAAAATACTTACTGGAATCAACACACATTACATATATAGTGGGCTATATAAACTATCAGACCACATTTAGTTTTCTTTTTTAGATCTCAGGTGTTAGGCTCTTTTTATTTATGGGCATATTATGATTTTCAGTTGTTGCTATCTCTATGTTTTTACTACTCAAGTGATTGATATAATTAATATGTTGTCCTTGGATCTTTAAATCCTTCTCATAGTTACCATCTCTTTATTGTTTTAACTTCAGCTGTCCACATGACATATTCTTGATTCATCTGAGGGAACATCAGTTGAGGACATGCCTAGACCAGAATATCTGGTTACTGTATCTGAGAGACATTGTGTTGATTTGAATTTATGTGGAAAGTTTCTTCCACGGAGATGGCAATCTCTCTGAGCAAGTAGACCTTGGCTAGAAAAGGGACCTATGTGAGCAGGAGACAGGAACTCAGCCAAACAGAAAGCCAGAAACAATGTTTGCCCTTGTGCTTTACTTTCCATTGTTATCTTGAGATTTTATTCTGTGCTCCCAAAATGATGTATTGTGATCTGAAACAATCAGCCAAAGAGACCCAGTCATTGCCTGTAATGTTTTAGGTTAGAGAACTTAATCTCATTAGCATAGAACCAAGTTAGAACAAAAAAGGAACACCAATAGTGATATTTTTGTTGGTTAGAACTGGAAATATTATTTTTTGGAAGTATGTTGACAATATCAAAACTTTAGGTAGCAAAAACCATAGAAAGTTTTACAAAAAGCTTAATTGGGTGTTTATGTAGGACCAGGGTGTGGATATATATTAAATATTTAATAAATCCTGGGATATCAGAGAGACCACACAGTCAAATCCTAGGCAGAAAGCTCAGGAAATCCTTGATCCTTGAATACAAGGATAAACAGCTGAGTCAATCACACACTCCTTTAATCCCAGCACAGGGAAAGCCGGGAGTAGTGATCAGCATCCTTTATCTGATAACTTCAGAGAGAGGACTTCTTCTGTTTCTGTGAGTTCAAGGCTACACGCCTTTAATCCTAACCTGGATGGATAGTGTATATAAGGGCTCTAGAAACCAGGCAGAGAGAGAAGCAACTGACAGAAGTGACAGGCAGAGACCAGGAGGGAGGCTGAGGAAGTTGCAAGACAGTTTGGTGAGAATTGACTGTGGTGCTTTTTCTCTCTGATAGTTCAGCCTTCCCTCAACATTTGGCTCACAGTCTTCTTTTCTTACAACCCAAAATCATGCTCCTATACCAGGGATGTAATAATGTTAAATGTAATTACAGTAAATGGAGATTGATATCATAGGATTTAATAAATAGGCAGACTCAATAAATAATTAAGCTAGAGGTCATTTCTGTGATGTTGTGATTACACAGTCTTTCTTTTTCTACCCATGCCATGAAAGCTTAGTGAAGCTAAATAAAAGATAATTAATTTCGGGGCTGGAGAGATGGCTCAGAGATTAAGAGCACTGACTGTTCTTCCAGAGGACCTGAGTTCAATTCCCAGCAAAACCACATGGTGGCTCACAACCATCTATGATGAGGTCTGGTGCCCTCTTCTGTAAAACTGTATGCATAATAAATAAATAAATCTTAAAAAAGATAATTAATTTCTTAAATAAAATATTTAATCTGTTGAATAGTTATTAATAATGAGTCATTTAGGTCTGCAGTAAAAAGAAATAACTACTGGGACAGAAATAAGTGAAAACAAAATATAATTGCAGATGTTAGTCAAGTGCTAAAATAGGCAGATATTTTGAAGGAGTTTATTCTCATTATAGAGAAGGCCCTTGCTATGGAATGAAAGACTAGTAAGGCACCCTAAAAGCAAGACTACTTCCAGCTAGACCTTAAAACTATGGAAGGAGAAAGCAATATCCTTCCTAGTGTAGGAAGCAAGTTCTTATAAAACCTACTTACCTTTAGTCCAAGCATTTTAGTATTCATTTCTGCTGAGGGCCATGAGAGTTTGAAACAGGTGACAGCAAGCATTTTACTAATTGACCTACCACATGAATAATTCTGTGTGGTGAACACCACCAGGCAAATCTGAGGAGAAATCTGTGGACTGACCCCACTAGCCTGTGGGGTGACTGGTCATGGATACAACAGGTGTTTTTCTGTCTGTAACTTTCTCAGATGCCACTACTTTGCCTTCTAATTACAACAGTAGTGAAGGTCTTTTCACAGCACTTTGGCAGTATGTTTTATATCTTTGAGCAAACTTAAAAGTTGTGGATAATCAAGTATTATGTACAGAAATAAAACCAGAATATTCTTCTTTATGAACACAGAAACCATATTTTTAATCTCTAAATAAACTGCTCCTGCAGAATGAATATACACAAAGACTAATTCCAAGATGTTTTATTGTTAAAGTAAGACCAGGATATTCTGAGACATACCTCCTTGCAATATTGGACTTTCTGCAATGTACCCTGACCACTCAAGGTTTAATATGATACTGTTATCTTTATGTCCTAAATTTTGGTGTCATTCTCTGTCTGGGAAAATGGTACAACAAGGTTTTATACTCATTGATCTTACTAGCCAGAAAATTACTGTATGACTTTACAAGTTATTGGAATGGATTGGGTCCTGAAAATGTAGCATATAATTGTCCAGAGTTTGGCTAATATAGGAAAAAAAACCAGCAGCAATGTAGGAGAGATGAGAGAAGCAGAAATGAGCATGTATGAATGAGCACATGTAAGAGCAGCGGCAATGTAGAAGTGCAGCTCTGCAGAATGTGACTGTATGTGTGCCGAGTGACAAATGAATAAAAAGAAGCCTAAAGAGTGAGAGAGAGGGTTCCGGGACCGGGTGCTGTCTGCAGAGCTTGTCCCAGTGCACTCTGGAGCAGGTGGAGATAAACTCTGCCTGTCACAGTCCCCCCAGCTGCTGCTGAGGGAGTTTGCATGGCCACCACCCCGCCTCAAATTGGTCAAACAGAGAAAGATTAAAGACTTGAAATTCAGTCCCCTGCCCAGAGCAGAGGTAGAGATTGAGCAAACCTTTTCATCAGAGGTCACAGGAGGCACACAAGCCCGAGTGCCACAACTGACCAGGAGCTACCTAATCGTGAACCACTAAAGCCATGGGCAGACGCCAGTGCAAAAACTTACATAATAATATAAAGAACAACAAGGTAACTCCAGAAGAAAGTGGTGATCCTACAAATACAAGACCTGAAATGAGCAATGAAGAGGAAACAGAAGAAAGCATCACCAAAAATTCCTTTTTGATGATCATCGAAGCTCTCAAAGAAGATATGAAAAATAACCTTAAAGAAATAGAAGAAAAATACAAACAAAAAATTGGAAGAGATGAACAAATCTATGAAAGAAACATGCCAGGAACTAAAAGCTGAAATAGAAGCAATAAAAAAGGAACAAAATGAGGCAAAGATGGAAATAGAAAATCTGAAAAAAAAAGCTGGAACCACAGATACAAGCATAACAAACAGAGTTCAAGAGATGGAAGATAGAATCTCTGAAGTGGAAGACTCAGTAGCTCAAATAGATGTATCAGTCAAAGAAAATAGTAAAACTAAAAAAGCCATAACTCAAAATGTTCAAGAAATTTGGGATACCATGAAAAGACCTAATTTGAGAATAATAGGAATAGAAGAAGGAGAAGAATACCAGCTCAAAGGCACAGATAATGTTTTCAATAAAATCATAGAAGAAAACTTCCCTAACCTGAAGAAGGAAATGCCTATAAAGATACAAGAAGCTTACAGAACACCAAATAGATATGACCCCCCCAAAAGTCAGCATGCCACATTATAATCTAGCCACAAAATGTACAGAACAAAGAAAAAATTTTAAGAGCTGCAAAAGAAAAGGGCCAACTCACATATAAAGGCAGACCCATCAGAATAATGCCTGACTATTCAATGGAAAGGATGAAAGCTAGAAGGGCTTGGTCAGAAGTTATACAGATGCTAAAAGAGCATGGCTGCCAAACTAGAATACTATACCCTGCAAAATTATCAATCACCATAGATGGAGTAAACAAGATATTTCATGACAAAGTCAGACTGAAAGAATATCTATCTACCAATCCAGCACTACAGAGAGTATTAGAGGGAAAACTCCAACCTAAGGACCCCAGATACACCCACGAAATCACAAA
>PVIH01003433.1:0-7500 GCA_004025045.1 Sigmodon hispidus
CCCCCATTTTTTTTTTTGAGACAAAGTCTCACTGTGCATCTATGTGTATTCTGGAACTCCCTTAGCAGACCAGGCTGCCCTGAAACTCACAGAGATCTGCGTGCCTCTGCCCCCCAGGGAGCAAAAGTGTGCACACCAGGCCCTGCCTCTTGTCAGTGTTTCACCCACATCACCTAAATTCGTTTGGCAGTGACACAGTTCCACTGGAGCTTCAGGAAAGTGGGTGTAGTTATATACTATTGGGGTTCAGACCCAGCCCTATGACAACATCCATTCCTGCAGATACTACAAACCAGAAACTTCCAGCAAACCTGGATTTGATCTTTTTCTTAAAAAAAAGGTTTGTTTATTATGTATACAGTACACAGAAAAGGGTGCCAGATGTTATCATAGATGGTTGTGAGCCACCATGTGGTTGCTGGGAATTGAACTCAAGACCTCTGGAAGAACAGTCAGTGCTCTTAACCTCTGAGCCATCTCTCCAGTCCTCTGGGTTTAATCTTAAGGTCCCAGTCTACACCACCTTCCCTTCAAATCCATTCTACCCACAGATGGCCGGTTTTGGCACACCTGCTGGTCTGACTTTGGAGCCTAACATCTTTTTTACTAAGGTAGACAGTTTCTCTGCTAATGCAGCATGACCCTATCACCTTCATAAATTGGACCCTGATCCTTAGGTATAGCCAGTGTCCTTCAGGAGCCCAGTTCAGGCCCTAGTTCACTCTTCAGTTATCCTGAGGAAAACTGATGAGCCCCAGAGGTACTAGATTATTTTAAAGGAAAGACTCCATTATGGCCTGGTAAGATGGCACACACCCTTAGCCCCAGCAGACAGGATGCAGAGGTAAACACAAAAAAGAAAAAAAACCACCAAGCTGGGTAGTGGTGGCACACATCTGAAATCCCAGCACTCCAAAGACAGAAGCAGGTAGATCTGAGGCCATCCCAGTCTACAGAGTGAACCAGGACAGCCAGGGCTATACAGAGAAACCCTGTCTCCAACAAATATAATGGACAACACAAGCAGGAGCAGACCAGGTACGGTGCATACTTTTAATCCAGCACTCGGGAAGCAGAGCCACGTCAGTCTCTAAATTCAAGCTCAGTCTGGTCTGCACAGAGGCTTCCAGACCAGCCAGGGCTAGTTGGTGAGACACTGCCTAAGGAAAAAAAAATTAATACAGGGCAAGACTGAGCACCTGGGAGGATCAGTCAGTTCGTGAGACCTTACCTTGTAAACATGAAGACTTGATTTTGGCTCCCTGGTACTACCATAGACAAAACAAAAAACAAATAAACAAAAAGAACCTGATATGGTGGATGTGTTTGTAATCTCAGGGTTGGGATGAGATGCTTGAGGCCCACTGACTAACAAGCGAGTTGGCAATTATTTGGCATGTTTTAGCCCTATTAGAGACCCTGACTCAAAAAAAAAAAAAACAAAACCAACAAACAAAAAACAAACAAGAAACAAAACAACAGCAAACAAATCCTAGGGTGACATCCAATGTTTTCCTTGGGCCTTCATAGGTGCCTTCACTTATGTACATGTGTACCTTTACACCCATGTACACACACTTACACAGATCAAGACTAGATGGCTGTGACAGCTCATACTGGTCATCCCAGAAGCCCTTGGGAGACTGTGAGGAGAGAGGCTAGCTGGACTACAGAGTGAGAGACCTTATCTCCAAACAATAGGAGGAGGAGGAGGAGGAAGAGAAAAAAATAGAAAAGCTGATGGGTTTTAGACCTCCAGACCACAGAACTACAAGTCAAGTTCAGGACTTTGGATGATCCTTGGTGGCAGGCTGAGCAGTGTCCTGATCCATTACACCTGTGTGCAGGTAGGTTCCCAAGACAGGTACTTACGGCTGTTCCTGCAGAGGACAATCTCTATTGTAGAGTGGGCTTTGGTATGGGATGTCTTTCTGTACTATGTGAATGTTTTATTAAATTGTTTAATTAGCATAGTTAAAGAAGCTGCTTTGGTCTATAGCAAGGCAGGACAGAGTGAGGCAGGCAATCTGAGCAGAGATACAGGAGAAGAAAGGCAGACTGCGGAGATACTGTGAGCCACCTGTGGACCAAGATGTAATAGAACACAGGTAAAGCCATGAAACACGAGATGATACATAGATGAATAGAAATGGGTTAATTTAAGATGTAAGAGCTAGCTAATCATAAGCCTGAGACACAGACTAAACAGTGTGTAATTAATATTAAACTTCTGACTGGTCATTTGGGAACAGGCAGGCAGGAAAGCGTCCTCTGGTTACAGGGCTTGGACCTCTGCCCACTGTATCAATAATGATGGCTGTGAGGAAACGGCTCAGTCCAGCCCTGGTCAATCTGGCATAACTGCAAAGATCACAGGTCACAGTACTTTTAGTTTGGGGCTTTTCTGTCACCATCTGCCATTCCAACCTCCCTCATGGAGTATCCCATAAACAGATGCTCAGCTGGAAATGTGAAATTCCATGTGTTCCCTCAAGGTTTAGGGAGCATCTTAGAAAAAGGGGAAGAAAGGATGTAAGAGCCAGAGATGAGGAGGAGCGCTGTGTTATGGACGTGACATGACCATGGCACTCATGAACTCACGACAGCTATGGTGACAGGAACAACATCGGTCACATTCCAGCAAGAAGCACTAATAGGAATCAGTGTTTACAAAAAAAAAAAAAAAAGGACATGATGTTGGGAGAAGATGTATTTGGAGGGTAGAGCTGGTGGTGGGTAGTGTCAAGAGAGGTTGTGTATGAAGTTGTTAAAGAATAAATAAAATGTTCTGCTTTCTTGTTTTGTTTTTGAGACAAGGTTTCTCCGTGTAGCTTTGACTGTCCTGAAATTGACTCTGTAGACTAGGATGGCCTTGAACTCAGAGACCCTCCTACCTCTCCCTCCTGAGTGCTAGAATTAAAGTTATGTACCACTATTACCTCAAGCTCTTCAATATCTTCTTTTTTTTTTTTTAAAAAAAAAAACTTTATTTATTTATTTGCCTTGGTGTTTGCCTGGAACTGGAACTACAGACAGTTGTTAGCTGCCATGTGGGTGCTGGGAATCGAACCCGGGTCCTCTGGAAGAGCAGAGGGTGCTCTTAACCGCTGAGCCATCTCTCCAGCCCCCAATATCTTCTTAAAAATATCTGTTATGGGGGCTGGAGAGATGGCTCAGAGGTTAAGAGAGCACCAACTGCTCTTCCAGAGGTCCTGAGTTCAATTCCCAGCAACCACATGGTGGCTCACAACCATCTGTAATGCTAGTGCCCTCTTCTGTATACTGTAATAAATAAATCTTAAAAAAAATATCTGGGGGGCTGGAGAGATGGCTCAGCGGTTAAGAGCACCATCTGCTCTTCCAGAGGACCCGGGTTCGATTCCCAGCACCCACATGGCAGCTAACAACTGTCTGTAGTTCCAGTTCTAGGCAAACACCAAGGCAAATAAATAAAGTTTAAAAAAAAAATATATCTGTTATTAGCCAAGTGGTGATGGTCCACACCTTTAATCCCAGCACTTAGGACACAGAGGCAGGTGGATTTTTGAGTTTGAGGCCAGCCTGGTCCAGAGTGAGTTCCAGGACAGCCAGGGCTACATAAGAGAAACCCTGTCTTAACAAAACAAAGCAAGCCAAAACAACAAAAAAAGAAGGTATTGAAGGCTGTGTGGAGGTGAGCCGAGTCTATAGTGATACTGTGGCTACATTCCTCTCCTTGAAGGCCACATTAGTCACTGTCTTTACCCTACGTCACTGGAGTTAGCCATTGAAATTTCTTGGCATCAAGTTCCTTGGATGGGACTTAAGAGATCACCAGAGAGCTGACCTTAAGGATGGAAGACTGGGCTGATTTGGGGGAGGCCAAGGTAAAGTTAGAAATAAAGAAAATTGTAGCCAGAGACTGAGAATGTAGCTCAAAGAGCCTGCCTGTCATGCACAGGGCCATGGTTCAAACCCCAGTACTTCATAAACATGGAGTGATGGTGCACACCTGTAATCTCATTGGGAAAATGGGGGTGAAAGAATTAAAAGTTCAAGGTCATCTTCAGCTACAAGGTAATTTCATCAAGGCCAGCCTGGGCCACATGAGACACTGTCTCATGACAAAACCAAACAACAACCATCATCTATATACCCAGAATGGTATACCAGTAGTCCCAACACTCAAAAAGCCGAGGCTGGAGAGTCACCTGAGCTCAGGAATTTTGAGATCAGCCTGGGTAGCAAGACTTCATTTAAGAAAATTAAGAAAATGTGCTGGAGACATGGTTTAGAGGTTAAGAGCATTGTCTGCTGTTCTAGAGGTCCTGAGTTCAAGTCCAGCAACTGCATGGTGGCTCACAACCACTTGTAATGGTATCTGATGCCCTCTCCTGTCACACAGGCAGACATACAAGTAGAACACTAGGTACATAATAAATAAGGAAATCTTTTTTCTAAAAAAAGAAAAGAAATAGTTCATTCTTGAAATAAAATGCAATAAAGTTATTACATTTTTAAAAATCCATTTTTCTGTTAAGATCACTTGGGATGAGCAAGGTGAAAAAAAAGAGATGGAGTAGCCTGATTCTTTTTAAAAAAAAAAAAAAAAATTTTCATTATTTATTTATTTATTTATTTATTTATTTATTTGCCTTGGTGTTTGCCTGGAACTGGAACTACAGACAGTTGTTAGCTGCCATGTGGGTGCTGGGAATCAAACCCCGGTCCTCTGGAAGAGCAGAGGGTGCTCTTAACCGCTGAGCCATCTCTCCAGCCCCAGCCTGATTCTTTTAAAGTATTTATTATTTATTTGCTTACTTAGAATCAAGATCCTGCTTTATAGCCCAGGCTGGCTTCAAGCTCCTCACACACACGGTCTTCTACCATCTCTCACACCACCACTGCAGAGCTAGGAACACAGGACTGTGCTGCCACATCCAGCCTGCCCAGATTCTTACGCCCCAAACCGTCCTTGACTGTAGAATGAATGGGGAGGGTGTTTCCCAATCCCGGAGCACAGATGGCTGTTCTAAAATAAGGGCATCCCTCAGAAAATTGCACTTCTAAGGACTGTCCTGAAGGTGGCGCTCCTACTGTTGAACTGGAAAAGCAGGACTAATCTGGAAAGAATGTGGATGTCCCCCCAATGAAAGGGATGAGAGTCACAATTTAAACAGGTGGGCTGAACTCTTTCATCAGCCCCTGGAAGAAATCGGGACCTTGCTCACATGTAACAGCACTGTCAGTCCTTTGAGGCTCAAAAATCATCTTAAATTTTTGTTTTTAAATTCTCATTGTCCCAGATCCAAAGCAATGTGAGTTTAAATACTACACTCCAGTCCTCATGTGGTGCTGCAGGCCAGTAATCCCCAACACTGAGATGTGGAGACATAAGAACCTGGGGTTCAAGAGCATAGCAAGTTTGAGGCCAGCCTGGGCTGCATGAGAGAGACCCTGTTTCAAAAGACAAACATCAAAATTTTTAAATAAGCATTCCAAATCCAGCCTGGAATCTTCCTGTAATGGAGTTTAGGAGCTCTTCTGTGTTGGGCATGGTGGTGCATGACTCTATTCCCAGCACCAAGACGACAGAGGCAGATGGATTTTTGTGAGCTTGAGGCCAGCCTGACCTACAGAGTAAATTCTAGGATAGTCCCAGTGACATGATGAGAATCTGCCTCAAAGATACAAAAACAAAAACAAAAGCAAAACACCATTTCTAATTCAAATAGATGCTCTATCCTTTTCAGTAGGAGGGCTGCAGGCAGGGCCAGACTGAGGAACCAGTCACACCCCCTCACATTTTTATCACTGTTTGGTAGCAACCACCCAGTTACAGGGAGGCTTGCTTAGCTGCACGGTCAGCTAGGTGGCGGTGGCTAGCTGCAGGCTATCTGAAGGATTCCATTCATTTATTTCTGCCCACCAGTCCGGTGCTCTGTTCAGGAGATTCTATCTGGGCCAATAGGCTGAGGCAGGTTGGGAAGTCAGCCTTGGGATCTTTGCCTCTTGCACCCAAGCTAGTTTTCTAGACTTGGAGGATCTGGGCAATATTACTTACTAATATTATTATACATAATATTAATTATGTATGTGATGTGTGGCTGGTGTGGTATGTGTGGTGTATGGTATATGTGTGTTTTGCATTAGGTCTAGCCTGGCCATTCCTGGCCTATAAGGCAATTTACTTTGTGTACACTTGCAAGTGTGTGGTAAGGTGTGAGTATGTGAAATGTATGTAAAGTGTGCTTTGTGTACACTTGCCTGAGGATGGTAAACGTGTAAGTGAAATGTAAGTGCAATATATGTGTATTGTGTGGTGTTGTATGTGGCAATGAGGGGAGAGAAAAGTGGTAGGAGTGTGGCATGTTGTGTGTGATTGTGAGCATGTATGTGATATTGGTATGTATATGTGGGAACGTGTGATGTTCCTCAAGTGTAGAGTATGTGGTGTGTAAGTGGTTTGTCTATGAGAAGGATGCAAATGTGGTATGTGTGTAGTTTTTGGAGTATGTGGGTGTGTATTAGTAAGTGTGTGGTGTGGTATGGTATGGTATTGTGTGAGGTATTCATGTGGTGTGTGTGTGGTATGTATATACATGTAATTGGTGTGACTAGTGTGATGTGTGTAGTGTATATGTAGGGAGTGTAGCAGGATATGTACCTGCTGTGGTTTGAGCATGGTGTGTGTGTGTGGTTTATGATTTGTGTGTATGTCTGTGTACCTGTGTATAGTGTGTGCCCGGTGTGGTATTTGTGTTGTTTGTGGTTTGGACGTATGCTTATGCTTGTGTGTCTGTGTGTGGTATGTTCCTGGTGTGTTATGTGTCTGGTGTGTGATGTAGACTGCTGGGAAATGCTCACTGCAGGGTAAAGTACGTCTTTTGCTTGCAGTCTCAAGTTCTTGGACATACTGACTGAGACGGAGGAAGTCTGTGCTTCCCTAGTCCCCTAGCTTCCTGTTTGTTCTAGAAAATAAAGAGAGTGTTATGTGCCCCCAGCAGTGGCTGGCATGCATATGCTCATTTCCTTCCTCACCTTTGTTAGTATTTCACGAGTGAGAGAACTCGCCAGCACGCTGCCAAGTTAGCCTTATTAGGCTTATTGGGGGGGGGGGAAGAGAGGAGAGAAAGAGTAGGGTAGGGGGCAGAGAGAAAGAGAAAAAGAGAAAGTCTCCCACGTGGTTGGGGATTTTAAAGGTAGGCACGCCTATGTCAGAGTGGGGGGCGTGGCCACAGCAAAGTAACAACCTAACAACCTTCCTTCCCTAAAACAGAACAGATACTTTATGATCAATTGATGTGTGCAATTCAGTAATGCCAATAACTACTTAATAAAATTCTGATTTCCTCAGATGTTATCTTTACAGCTTCCTGGCTGAGAAAGCAGCATTTGGGCTAATGGTGTGATAATAAAATTATGGCTAAAATTATTCAAAGTGGCTTTAGTTAAGCAGGAAATAAAAATACTCTGCTCTCCTATTGCTCCTTAGAAATGACCCACTAGGGCTGGAGAGAT